>JAPMLY010000576.1:87500-182226 GCA_026401115.1 Tetraselmis chui
GAACCTGTGGTGTATGTTGTGTCGGGCGGGTGTCCATTTGCAACTTGGTTGGCTAGTGTGACTGCGAGGTCGATTCCTAGGGATTGGTTGTGTGCTTTAATTTTGCCGAGGTGTGTGCGAATGCCTGCTTTGCAGCAGGTTTTGAGGGTGTGTGATGGAGAGGAGTGTGTCGCGGTGAATGTTGTGTCTATAGGCGGATGGGCAAATTAAGTATCCTTGTATGAGGCGGAGGGAGCACGCACTGTCTGTAAGGAGGTGGGTATGGCCTAGTTGGAGGCCTATGTCAATGCCTGCCAATTCAGCTCGATTGATAGTGTGGGAGGGAGGGGTAGAGGTCACCAGAATTTTGATGCGGGTGTCCGAGGCGGGGTGGGTGGCGGCTGCTCCGAGGGGGGGGTTGCCTCACTTCTTGGAGCCGTCTGTGTATACGAAGTCCTGCCAGTTCCAAGCAAGATTTCCTCTAGTGGGGGAGTATGTTAGGTGCATGCGTTCATGGAGGGGGTAGGTAAGGGGGTGAGTAGGGTTGGGGGAGAGGTGGTAGATGCCTGCTAAGTGTGGTGAGTAGGAGTTGATGAGGTGTGGAGGTGGGATTGTGATGGTGGGGTTGGGGAGGTGTGTGTCGTAGATAGACTCGAGAGTGTTGTGGAGTGCGGTCATGGCTGTGTGGGAGGGTAGGGTGGAGAGGGCTAGGGGGTTAGCGACGAGGTAGATGTCGACCATCCAGCGCGCGCCGAACGGGGTAGGAGTGGGATGGCCTGTGTGTTGGTCGGGGGGTAGGAAGGTGTTCGCGTCGTTGGGAAGGGTGTAGAGGTGGTGTGTGTATGGGAAGTTGATGTACTTGGAGTGGGGGTATGGTGTGTGTTCCCATCGGGGGAGGATGAGGATGGTTGCGCTGGGTGTGTGAGAGGCTGTGAGGTGTGCGCATGTGATTGCATGTTCCATGGCGCGGCGCATGCATTCGTGGTCGTATCTTGGGTTGGCGATGTTGGTGCCGCGCCATGTGTGTGGGGCATTGCTGCCGCTTGATGAGAAGACTATGTCTTCGGGGTATAGGGAGTGGTAGGTGTGAGAGTGGAGTGATTTATTGAGGGGGTCGGAGTAGAGTTCTGTCTGGATGTGGAATGTATGACGGAGAGATGTGAGGAGGTCCTCTCTAGTGGCCCATCTATTACGGGTGGTGGTGGCGGGTGAGGGTGAGTGGATTTCTGAGCGGGAGCCTAGGCGAGTGAGGAGGTGGTAGACCTTCTCTTCGAACGTGTGCTGCGAGAGGTCGGGGCGGAAGAGTTGGAATAGGTGTCGGACGCGGGGGCCGCTAAGGGTGGTGACCGCGCGGCCGTCGGGAGTGCATAGTATAGTGGTGTCGTGTAGTGATGGGTGTGTGTGAATGGCGAATTTACCGGGAAGGAGCATGTCGAGGTCGGGGTGGATGGGGTCGTGGTTGAATGTGATAAGGGTGTGCGTCCATGGAGGGGGTCCAGGTTTTGGCAGGATGGGTGTCGTGGAGGGGACAAAGCCGGAGGTAAATGCAGTGAGGGCGGTAGGGCCGGAGGGGGTCTCATTGATGGTGTCGTGTAGTTGTAGACATGGCGCCCATTGGACCTCGTGGAGGCGGGTGAGATCGTGTTTTTGGCCGCGAGCACACCACTCGCACTGCCATGTGGCGGGTCCTTGAGCGGGGCGGCATTGGGAATGGACGGCAAAGTGCGGGCATGTGCAGCAGGTGGAGGTGGGTTCTTTGTGTAATAGGTCGTGACATATTGAGCAGTCGGCGGGGGAGGGGGTGGGAAGGCATACCGATGTGGGGGTGGAGATGAGGCGGAAGCCGTCGTCGAGTTGGAGTTGTATGTCCCATTCCGTGAGGTGCTCCGGGGCCCATTATACCATGTACTGTGTTTGGCCGTATTCTGTGTCTTTGTGTTTGGAAATGATGCGCGTAACGTCGCAGGGGGGGTAGTGGTGGTATGAGGGGGTGAGGTATTCGGTGTCTATGTGTGTGGGTGGTGCCGTGAGGGGGGAGGTTTTGGTGTGAGAGTTGTGGATGCCGGATGAAAGGGTGGGGAGGGAGCAGGGGAGGTGTGGGGAGAGTAGCGGAATCCTGGAGGGGTAAACAATGGTGGGAGGGGATGCTTGTTTGGGGGTGAGGCTTGTGATGGGCAGGCGGTTGTGGATAGTATCGGAGGGTTCGGTAAGGATTGCGGCGAGAAAGCGAATGGGGACTGAAAGTGGGGTGGTGGACCCCGTGAGTGTGGAGATGGATTTGCAAGATTTGAGGATGAATGAGGATGAGGTGGCTCGGAGGAGGACTTGTGGCCACGTGGCGATATTATTTTTCCAGAGGGGAGTGAGACGGGGGAGGAGGGAAGCGTGTGTTTTGCGGGGGGAGAATTCGCAGTATGCCTGTTTGTATGTGTGGGGGTCTGTGATGTGTGTGGCGCTGTCTAAGAGGGATGCGAGGAGGGCGCCGTCTTGTCGGGTGAAGTGGGTGCGGATTATGGAAGCAATAGGGTTGGTGAGGGAGAGTGGAGGAATGTTGTGAAACATTGTGCCAGCGTCGCGTTGGGCATGTAGTGGGCATCTGAATGTGGGTGGGGAGAGTCCGCCTCACATGATGGATTCGGTGGGCTAGTGGGAGTATGTGGTGGATATGGTGCGTATGTGTGCTCGGGCCATGTGGCCTCTATAACTTGGGTTGTTCATGATTTTGTGTAGGTGACAGACTGTGAGTTGTGCGGCGTTGGCTTTGAGGGAGGGGAGGCCGTAACCGAGGTCGGAAGTGGGCCGGTGGAGGGCGGTGCGGGGGAGGTTACGTACCGAGGAGACGGCGGAGCGGAGTGCTCGGCAGATTTGACCTTCGAGGGAGTCCAGTTGGGAGTCGCTGAAGAGGCCGAGCTGGAGGGTGAAGTGTTTGCCGATAAGTAGTCCGCGGATGACTCTTATTCTGCGGGATTTTGTTAGTAGGGAGGTGGAGAGGGCGGTGATAAGGGATGCGGTAGTGCGTCTCAGTTCGTGCCAGTGTTTGGTGAAGGTGAGGGAGGTGTTGAGTTTGACCCCTAGGACGCGATATGTGTCCGAGGGGCCTATGGAGGGGATGGGGGCCGGGGTGGAGTTGATGGTGATGAATTGCGATTGGAGGCGGGATGCGAGGAGTGTGATGTTGGCAAGGGAGAGGGCGTTGCTTGTACGCCAAAGGGCTCCGGTAATGCAGCATTTTCGAATGTTGACGGTCATACTTGTGCAAGCGCTGAAGAGGGAGAAATTCCTTAGTTGGATGGCCATGTTGGGGGTCGAGCCCGTGGCGAGGCTGAGGTCGTCGGCGAATCCGTGACCGGGATATGTGGCTGTAGGTTCTGTGGGGTCGACGTTAGTGGCGGGGGGGCATGGGCGATAGCCCCGGCTGCCCACCGTGAGCCATCGAAGGAAGAGTTCAAGGAAGAGGGTGAGTAAAAAAGGGGAGAGGGTGTCTCCTTGTAGGGTTCCTCGATTTATGTCGATGGAGGGGGTGGGGCCGTGTGGAGTAATGTAGTCGGTGGTTGAGACCCCATAGAGTTGTTCGCATGTGTCGACAAAGGTGGGGGGCATACCGAGTTGGCGCATGTGTTTGAACATGATGCGGTGGTCCGCGGCATTGAATGCGCCTTTGAAGTCCGCGTACATGACGTAGATGTCTTTGTCGTGGAGTTTTGCGTCCTCCATCATCATGATGATGGATGAAAGTGCGTCGTGGATGCTGCGGTGTTGTCGAAATCCGTCTTGTTGGTCGCTGAGAATGCCGTGGGTTTCGGCGTATTTCGAGCTTGCATCTTTGATTAGTGCGGTCCAGAGCTTAAGGAGGTTATTCATGAGGGCGATGGGGCGGTAGTTGTCGAGGAGGGTGGGGTCACCTTTCTTATGCATCATGCATGTTGTGCTGGGGCACCATTCAGGAGGGGTGTAGGAGTTGTGGGCAAGGAGGGAGAGGAGAGAGAAGAGGGCGGAGCGGGTCGCCGGTGGCAAGATTTTTATTATTTCGTTGGGGATACCGTCGGGGCCGGGGGCTTTGCCTGTGCCTAGTGAGTTAAGGGTTTTATCGAACGTGTCACGGGTTATCATGTCGGCGAGGGTGAGAGAGGGGTCCCCGCGGGGTTCGATGGTAAAGTTGTCGGGGTTGTCTGGGAGTTCCCATGGGGGGACGGGTAGGTCGGCTGCCCCGGCTGCCCACCGTGAGCCAGCGGAGAAAGGGTTCAAGGAAGAGGGTAACGAGGAAGGGGGAGAGTGTGTCGCCATGTAAGGTACCCATGTAGAAAAAAAAAAAAAAACGTATCCTACCGTCACTAAAGACAGTAAAAAGATCCAAAGTACTACTAAAGTACTACTGAACCACATACCGGGGATGGGTCGGTAGCTCGGATGAGCAACGCCGACCGTCTTCGCTCCGGGCTTGGCCTCCCTATGAGCGATAGACTGGTGACCACATGGCCCGTCGGACGACGGGCACCGATCACCTCTCCCCACCCGAGCCTAGCTCACCCAGGTCAGTGGATCCGTAGGCACATCAGACGGTACACACTCCAAGGCGCAGCTTTCACAAATTTGAATTCGGTTCACATGCCGACATATGCGCCGCCCACATGAAAAACACTCCGAGTACTCCGTCAAATACTACGACACACGTACGTATCACCTAGATTACAAAAACCACCCTTTCACGGAGCCGGCGCACTATCACGCGCCCCTCCGAGCGTCCGGACGTTCACACCAGACGCCCGCGAAAAACAAACCCATGTCCCACGAGGCCTGGTCGTGTGCCGCCCACACACGTTGACCACCTCTGACCCTCTCTCTCCCCACATCAAAAACACCACTAACACCCACATCGACACCTACATGACGAACACCATGTCATCACCTTCCAACCTCCCGGACTCATACAAACAGGTCCTCCTTAAGGACCGCCCTACACCCCTCTTCGCGGACGACCACATCGGCCCCCGTAACCGCCTTGTGGGTCACCCACTCGCTCCATTCCTTACGGCCCCACAGCTCGCAACTGCAGACCACGGACGAGGCACGCCCCTGGAACCCACACCGGGCACATGGCTTCAAACTCCCCTGGTCCTCTCAGCCTCGACGACTGCCCCCGACCTCGGAAGGGCCGTTGACCTCTCTGCTCGCCCAAACGACTCCTACCTCCTTACATGCCAGTACTCCACCGCCCCTCCCGACACTGCCAGCTTCTGGCTCCACGGTGTGTTTCTCCCGGATACGCCGTCTTCATCCCACATGCTCATCTCCGCTTGCTCTCTTGCTCGCCGATGGCTTCTCGAAAAAGTTCACGCCCTAACCGATATCCCGGCCCGCGCGAGAAATATAATCGGACGGGAACTCGCCCATCGTGCGCGATGGACGGCCTCAGTCACCCGCACTCCACACCCCGCCATGCCCCAGCAACTCGATCTCACTCCTCTACCCGTCGCACTCTCACATGGCCACCATGAGGTCCGGCTGGACATCCCCACCTCCTGCATAACGGTTGGCCTGCTTTACCAGCTCGCTTCACGCCAGCGTGAACTCCAGTCGGGAGGTCCGACGCTACCTCGCGCCGCCTCGGACCCCCAACTTTTAACCACACTGAGACAGCAGGAAATTCAGATTATCCGAGCAGTCGCCGTTCCCGCAATTTCAGGCCGCCGCATGAAAGTTAGATCCCCCATGTTCACTCATCTCTCCGGCCTAGACGTCGTTCCCCTAATACAGGCCCTCCTGCTCGATCGACTCGCCACGGAACTCGCCGACAATTGGAACGCCAGCGCCAGCACTCCGACCCCCCGAATGGAAGACCTCCCGGAACCAGCCCAACTTCTGCTCCAGATCGCGGACGCCCTACAACCTACACGGGAACCCGTCCAGGTCGTGAACGACCCCCCTCCTTCTGGATGCATATACTCCACCCACCCCATAACCCAATTCTTTCACAATCAGGCCCTGTACATTTACACGCCACACTTCAGAATGCTATTCACACCGTACCCCCCACCCCCCAAAACTACACAATTATCATCACACCCCCCCCTCTCACAGGCCATGTCCCAGGCACCTCCTTGACTGACACCTGCCTCACCACAGTCCTCATCCAATCCCCCCACCCCCTCCCCTTCCCCTACCCCACGTCCAACGGCTCCATCCCTTCCTCACACTGGCTCTCCACCCTCCTCCATCAAACAGCTTCAGAATACGCACAATCACACACCCAATCCCACCGCCCCTCACCCTCCCCCTTCGACATCTCACACCACACCTCCCTCAAAAAGTTTCCCGACGGCTCATACTTCCGCTCCCACCCCTCCCCCTCCCCTCACATCGCCACCAGCATCCAAATCTCCCTCACCAACACCATGTACTGCATCCTCATCTCAACCAACGGCACTGCCACCATTCCCCTTCCCCACACCTACATACACCGCGGCACCCCCACCAACACCACATGCACCTTCGGTAGGTCCCGCATCACGGACCCCATCTTCACCACCTCCCCTTCCCCCCCTCAGCTCACCCTCACAAAACACAAATCCCTCCTTCGCAACCCCCCCCCTCTCTCCTTCTCGAATGGACAGGCCACCTACATGCGACCAACACCTACGAGACATGGCAACATGAACCTGCGGACGGCTCCCTGCTGGACACCCCTGACGATACCCCCCTCGACCTCGACTCCCTCCCTGACATCCAATTGGCCCCCTCATATTCCCCCCCCCCCCTCACACTCACAACCTGCGCCCCTCCAAAAAACGCCGCTCCCCCTCCCCCGCCCCTCCTACAAACCCTCCCCCCACACAGCCAGCTGACCCTCTCACCTTTCCCAACACCACCCTTCCTCCCCCACCCCCCCTCCCCACCATCTTCGAGACCTCAATTGACCACATGGACTCCTCCTCCACCCCCCTCACACAACCCGCCACAGCCTCCTCCCACCCAACCCCAGGCCTCGACCCCCCACCTCCTCCTTCCCCCCAACGCACAGACTCCGCCCCCAACACGATACCACCCCCCCTCCAACTTCTCCCCCCACTCCCCCCCCCACCGACCCCATGGACTCCTCCCCTACGGCACGCACACCTACAGACCCCGCCCTCAAACCTGCCCCCCCGTCAGGCGTCTTAAAGCACACACGCCACACCCTCAGAAAGACCCACCATTCACCTCCACACCGCCGCAACCCCCACGACCCCCCGACCTACACACACCTCACAAACTCCTCTTCCCCACAACCCACCCCCAACTCCGACCACCGGACCCCCGACCTCCCACCCAACACACACCCCTCAAACCTCCCCCTGCCTGCCTCATCCCCTGCAACCACAGACTTCGAGCTCGAAGACCTCCCTGACGAAGACCAGGCCACAGCGGAAGCCACTAAGGAGCACCTCCCCTCCCCTGGACCTCCCATCCCTCCATCCGATGTCCCCTCGGCCGCTAGGGCCAACCCCCGTCCCTAACTCCACTACAGACGGGCCTACAGGCCCGGAGGCTCGACCCCCTACCCCCCTCCCACGCCCCTCCCACGACATACGTAATCACGGTGTAACCAACCCACTCAGGGCCTCACTTCCGACACACTTCAAACCCGACACCTGCACCATCAAACTACACAACTACATGTTTGACCTTAACCTTGAACACGGCCTCCCCACCCCTATCGGCCACCTCGACTCCTCGGCAGTGCTCTCCTTCCAGTGGGGACACTACCATGACCTCTCCAATCTCTATTGCATTGCTACCTTCCTTGCCAAACTCCACTCTAATCTCTACAACCAATACACTGCTATCACAAACACCGAGGTAGACACCTTCCACAACCACCACATATACCCCAGCCAGTGGACCAACCTCTCAAACAGAGGCGTACCCCCGCGCCCGGGCACACCCCACAACTCCCTCCTTGTCCTCACCTGGCAGCACTCCCATTTCGGCCTCCTTCACGTGACACACGACTCCGCCACTTGGGTGGACTCACTCCACCACCACCCCCACCGTCCCTACTTACCCGCTCCCTCTCACTCCTCGCCTCCTGGAACTCGTCTCCCCCCCCCCAACTCCTCACTCCTCGCCTTCTCAACCCTCCTCGACAGAACGACACTCCTAGGGCGTGGTCCTGTGGAACCCACGTCCTCCTTCACACGTACTTTATACTCACGGCACCTGCTGACCATGCTTACGACCCCCCTCATTTCGACCCCAAACACACAGTCTACTCCCTCCACACCCTTCTGTGGCACCATGTCTTCCGCTCCACTCCCCTTCCTGTCGGTCGCTCCCAACTCCTTAACACCCTCCACCCTCATCAGCCCCCCCATCTCCCCCGAGCCTCCACACCCCCCCCAACCCTCCTCATCAACCCCTCCTCTCACTCATTCCATCCCCCCCTCCGACCTCCGCCAACCCGTCCTCCCCCACACCCGCTCCCACATCACACCCCCAAACCCGCCCCACCCCCTCACCTCCCACACCCCCCCACCACGCCGCAAAACTCCCCCCCCCCGCGCACCCCCCTAACCCCCCCAACCCTCAACCCCCACCAATCCTCCCACACCACCTCCCACAACCTCTACACCTCATTAACCTCAACACCAGGGGGCTACACACATCCATCATGGACGTGAGACACCTCGCCACCACCCACCGCCCTGATGTCCTCATCCTCACGGAAACTAACCACGACAACCACAAATCCAGGTGGCGTATCGACCTCCCACAATACCTACTCAAAAGCTCCAGACCATGCTACTCATCTGTGCCCCTACCCAACGCAGGCGTTCTCTTCGCGGTCAGCAGGGAATCGTTCCACTCTGCCACTGTCCTTACCCCACCCTCCCACCTCCTCCCACATATCGCAGGACTAAAACTCGTCCCTCACTTAGGTAACCCTTACCTCCTCCTCGGAGCCTACATGCCACAGCTCCACAGCACCCAACTAACACACTTATACGCGGAGGTCGCGGCGTGGGGCCTCCGCCTGATGGACGACTACCCGACCCACCGTGTCCTCTGGGGCGGCGACTTCCAAACGACCACCACACAAGGTACAGTCAACCCCGCCCTCACCTCCTTACTCGAATCACACCTCCGACCACTCCACCCCCCCTCCCCACCTTCCCCCGTAGCGGAGGCTGCCTTGACCACTGGCTCACCCCTCCTCCCTCCCCCCTCAGCCTCAACCCGCCTGCATGCTCGATTTTTACCTCTCCCTCACACTTTTCCGACCACTCGGCGATACACCTAGTTATTCCTGCCCCCTCCTCCCTAATCGCTCGTCCACACGCGGCCCACAGCCCACCTCGCACTCCCCACACCACCCGCAAACTCTCCTTCAAACTCCCACTACAACCGCATCACATTTCCTCATACCAATGTAGCACACCCTCCCTTATCAAACACACGGCCTCCCTCCACGCAGAGATTCTCAATACAACCCCTTCCATGGCACTAACCCCACCTGGCTATCTAAAAAAACACGCAAACTCATTCGCAAACTCCGCAGATGTAGCACCAACGGTGGCCCCCTACCCCTAGCCCAAACCCTCCTGCAAACCTCTGACTATCTTTCCCCTACCGATATCCATCAACAATGCCAGGCACGCATACGCCTTCTACTCCGAACAACCACCACAGATATACTCCAAAAGATTAAAACCCGCACCAATACTGCCTACGACGCCTCCCCAAAATCCTCCCACCGCCGCTTAAAAATTAAAAGTGGCCTCCTCCCCGCGACCACCGCAACTTCAACTCTCCACCGCATTACCAAGCCCGATAAAACCACAGCATCCTCCCCCTCAGCCGTCATTGAGGCGGTCCACTCCCACTTCACCACCGAACTCACGCGAGCCACCCCGCCCGACCTACCCGTACCCCCCTGGGAACACCCTGACAACCCCGACAACTACACCATCGAACCCCGAGGGGACCCCACACTCACTCTCGCCGACATGATTACCCGCGATACATTTGATAAAACCCTCAACTCGCTAGGCACAGGCAAAGCCCCAGGCCCCGACGGTATCCCCAACGAAATTCTCAAGTTCCTACCCCCGGAGACCCGCTCCGCCCTCTACTCTCTCCTATCCCTCCTCGCCCACAAATCCTACACACCCCCTGAATGGTGCCATAGCACAACATGCCTATTACATAAAAAAGGTGACCCCACCCTCCTTGACAACTACCGCCCCATCGCCCTCATGAATAACCTTCTTAAGCTATGGACCGCACTAATAAAAGACGCAGGCTCGAAATACGCCGAAACCCACGGCATCCTCAGCGACCAACAAGACGGCTTTCGACAACAACGCAGCATCCACGACGCCCTCTCCTCCATAATCATGGCCATGGAGGACGCGAAACTCCACAAAAAGGACATCTACGTCATGTACGCGGACTTCAAGGGCGCCTTCAACGCTGCAGACCACCGCATCATGTTCAAACACATGAGACAACTCGGTATGCCCTCCACTTTTGTAGATACATGCGAACACCTCTACGGAGTCTCATCCACAGACTACATTACCCCATACGGTCCCACCCCCTCCATAGACATAAATCGAGGTACCCTACAGGGCGACACCCTCTCCCCGTTCCTATTTACCCTATTCCTTGAACCCTTTCTCCGCTGGCTCACTGTGGGTAGCCGGGGCTATCGCCCAGGGCCCCCCGCCACTAACGTCGACCCAACAGAACCCACAGCCACATACCCCGGACACGGATTCGCCGACGACCTCAGCCTAGCCACGGGCTCGACCCCAAACATGGCCATCCAACTAAGGAAACTCTCCCTCTTCAGCGCCTACACAGGTATGACCGTCAACATCCGAAAATGCTGCATTACCGGAGCCCTTTGGCGCACAGGCAACGCCCTCTCCCTTGCCAACATCACCCTCCTCACATCCCGCCTCCAAACACAGTTCATCACCATCAACTCCACCCCGGCACCCATCCCCTCCATAGGCCCCTCGGACACATACCGCGTCCTTGGGGTCGAACTCAACACCTCCCTCACCTTCACCAAACACTGGCACGAACTCAAACGCACTACCACATCCCTCATCAACGCCCTCTCCTCCTCCCTACTAACCCAGTCCCGCAGAATTCGCGTCATCCGTGGCCTCCTACTCGGAAAACACTTTACCCTCCAACTCGGCCTCTTCAGCGACTCCCAATTGGACACCCTCGAAGGTCAAATATGCCGCGCCCTCCGCTCCGCCGTCTCCTCGGTACGTAACCTCCCCCGCACCGCCCTACACCGGCCCACCTCCGACCTCGGCTTCTGCCACCTCCACAAAATCCTGAACTCCCCCGGCTATAGGGGCCACATGGCCAGAGCCCACATACACAACATCTCCACAACATACTCCCACTGGCCCACTGAATCGATAATGTCAGGCAGTCTATCCCCCCCCACGCTCAGATGCCTAGTGCGCGCCCAACGCGACGCCGGAACCATGTTCCACAACATCCCCCCCCTCTCCCTCACCAACCCCATTGCCTCCATAATCCGCACCCACTTCACCAGCCAGGACGCCGCGCTCCTTACATCACTTAGAGACAGAGCCACACATATCACAGACCCACACACATACAAACAAGCATACCGCGAATTCTCACCCCGCAAGACACACACCTCCCTCCTTCCCCGTCTTAACCCCCTCTGGCAAAATCACATAACCGAATGGTCACAAGTTCTCCTCCGCGCCACCCCTTCCTCCTTCATCCTCAAATCCTGCCAGTCCATCTCGAAACTCACGGGGTCCAACACCTCCCTCTCTATCCCAATTCGCCTTCTCGCCGCAGTCCTCACCGAACCCTCCGACACTGTCCACAACCGCCTCCCCGTCACAAACCTCAACCCCAAACAAGCATCCCCCCCCACCATTCTCCACCCCTCATGGGTTCCCCTCCTCACTTCACACCTCCCCCGCCCACCTCCAACCCTCTTCCCCTTTACCCACTCCTCCCGCACCAACATTAACACCCCCACTGCACCCATCACGCACATAAACACAGAATACCTCACCCCCTCAGACCACCATTTCCCCCCTTGCGACGTGACGCGCATCATCTCCAAACACAAAGACACAGAATACGGACAAACCCAATACATGGTCGAATGGGCCTCGGAACACCTCACGGAATGGGATATACAACTCCAACTGGACGACGGCTTCCGACTCATCTCTTCCACCCCCACCTCGGTAAGCCTACCCACCCCCACCCCCGCCGATTGCTCCATATGTCACAACCCTCTGCACTTAGAACCCACCTCCACCTGCAGCACATGCCCGCACTTTGCCGTCCATTCCCAATGCCGCCCTGCCTTAGGCCCCGCCACATGGCAATGCGATTGGTGCGCTCGCGGCAAACAACACGACCTCACCCGTCTCCACGAGGTCCAATGGGCGCCTTGCCTTCAACTACACGACACCATCAGTGAGACCCCCTCCGGCCCCACCGCCCTCACCGCATTTAACTCCGGCTATGTCCCCTCCACCACACCCATTCTGCAAGAACCCGGACCCCCTCCTTGGACACATCGCCTTATCACATTCAACCACAACCCTATCAACCCTGACCTCGACATGCTCCCTACCGGTACATTTACCATCCACACACACCCCTCACTTCACGATACCACAGTACTCTGCACTCCCGACGGCCGCGCAGTCACCACCCTTAACGGCCCCCGCGTCCGCCACCTCTTTCAACTCTTCCGCCCCGACCTCTCCGATCATACATTCGAAGAGGAGGTCTACAACCTCCTCACTCGCCTAGGCTCCCGCTCAGAAATCCGCTCACCTACACCCGCCACCACCACACGCAACAGATGGGCCACTAGAGAGGACCTCCTCTCGGCCCTCCGTCACACATTCCACAACCAGACAGAACTCTACTCAGACCCCCTCAATAAATCACTCCACTCGCACACCTACCACTCCCTCTACCCCGAAGACATAGTCTTCTCATCCAGCGGCAGTAATGCCCCACACACATGGCAAGGCACCAACATCGCCAACCCCGAATACGACCACGAATGCATGCGCCGAGCCATGGAACATGCAATCACCAGCGCACACCTCACAGCCTACACACCCCCAGCGCTACCATCCTCATACTCCCCCGTTGGGAACACACCCCATACCGCCACTCCAAATATATCAACTCCCCCTACACACATCACCTATACACCCTTCCCAACGACGCGAACACCTTCCTACCCCCCGACCAACACACAGGCCATCCCACCCCTACCCCTTTCGGCACACGCTGGATGGTCGACATCTACCTCGTCGCTAACTCCCTCGCACTCCCCACACTACCCTCACACACAGCCATGACCGCACTCCACAACACCCTCGAGTCTATATACGACACGCACCTCCCAAGCCCCACCATCACCATCCCACCTCCACACCTCACCGACTCATACTCACCTCACTCCGCAGGCATATACCATTTCCCCCCCAACCCCACTCACCCCCTTACCTACCCCCTCCAAGAACGCACACGACTAACATACTCCCCCACCAGAGGAACTCTTGCTTGGAACTGGCAGGACTTCGTATACACAGACGGCTCGAAAAAAGGAGGCAGCTCCCCTCTCGGGGCGGCAGCCACCCACCCAGCCTCGGACACCAACATCAAAATCCTGGTGACCTCTACCCCTCCCTCCCATACTATCAATCGAGCCGAACTAGCTGGCATTGACATAGGCCTCCAACTAGGCCATACCCACCTCCTAACTGACAGTGCGTGCTCCCTCCGTCTCATACAAGGATACCTTGACTGCCCCTCCGCCTATAGGCACAACATCCACCGCGACACACTCCTCTCCATCACACGCACCATCATAACCCGCTGCGACGCAGGCATCCGCACACATCTCGGCAAAATCTGACGCACTCGCTAACCAGATAGCGGATGGTCAACCACCAAACACCACATACGCCACATGCTCAGCCGTGTCCATTGGTCACTGGACCTGGCCTTACACCCTCATACCACAGACTCAAGGGGAACCCATACCCTACATATACACAAACCTTAAAGCCGACGCACACACCCACAGCAACAAGCACACACTTACAACCCTCTCACAAACATCCAAACACGGCGCCCTCCTCGCCCGCGCCGCGGCAGACGGCGCCGACTTCACCTTCCACAAAAAACTCATAACACTCACCAACACCCAATTCACCCACAAACAAGAATTCATCTGGGGCGTCCACAACACCCGCCTCCTCATACACAACCCCACCATGCGATGTCCCATGTGTGGCCAATTCACCAGCAACGGCCACATGGCCGGTAACTGCCCATCCATGCCTGGCCTAAGACAGGACCGTCACAACAGCGCGCTACAACTCCTACTATCCCTCCTGGAACGCTACAACGGAGGTCGCTGGGAGACTATCACTGCAGACTTCGGTAACAAACCCATCAAGTCTTTCGCCCGCCCCACCCCCACCTACACCCCTCTTGACTGTCACCCCCCACACCCCACCCACATGCCCACCCGCCTTCTTGATGCAGACGAAGGTCTCTCGCCCGACTCCCTAACCTCGTGCCCCGCTACCCCCCCCCCCCCCGAAATCCTCCCGCCTGCACTACGTCCCCCGGCGCACAAACCCGATTTCATACGCCTCCTCGAACCTCGCTTCGTCGGTCACAACAACGGCCGCCGCCGATACTCATCTATCAGGAAAATACAGATAGGGGAGTGGAAGTACTGCACCGACCACAACCTCTCACACACAGCCCGCTTGATTAGGGACAAATACACACCCCTCGCAAATGCCATCCGTAACCACTGGCCAGGTACCGAAGTCGACATCCTACCCATAGTCATGAGCCGCACGGGCACACCGCACTCATCCACCATAGCAAGTCTCACCTCACTCCTCACCCTCCGCACCGACCCTCCCGACAAACTCATCACCAAAGCACGACTCGACACATCTCGCATCCTTTCCACACTCCATGCACACACCGTCCAATGGCTGCATTATCTCCTCTTTGTCTACCGCACCAAATCACGCACGACCACTCGCCGAGCCTCCGCATAACGCACCTCCCCAAGCCATTCATGCACACCACCTTTAACCCGCTTCAGACCCTCCCCGGGGGGGAGTAAAACCCCCGACCACACTTGGAGAGGTTGGACATAGGTGGTTCACGGTCTAGCCCTGACTTGTAAGTTCCCTGTATGGCATAGTTGGGAGGGCCCAGAGACAGCAGCCGACGCATCCGGCTTTTGGTGAAAAACCGGCGCATACGGTACATGTTGTAAACAATTTTAATTTCAATACCCCGATTAATGTCGATGGAGGGGGTGGGACCATCGGGGGTAATGTAGTCTGTGGATGAGACCCCGTATAGGTGTTCGCATGTGTCTACAAAGGTGGAGGGCATACCGAGTTGTCGTATGTGTTTGAACATGATGCGGTGGTCGGCTGCGTTGAAGGCGCCCTTGAAGTCCGCGTACATGACGTAGATGTCTTTTTGTGGAGTTTCGCGTCCTCCATCGTCATGATGATGGAGGAGAGGGCGTCGTGGATGCTGCGGTGTTGTCGAAAGCCGTCTTGTTGGTCGCTGAGAATACCGTGGGTTTCGGCGTATTTCGAGCTTGCGTCTTTGATTAGTGCGGTCCAGAGCTTAAGAAGGTTATTCATGAGGGCGATGGGGCGGTAGTTGTCAAGGAGGGTGGGGTCACCTTTTTTATATAGCAGGCATGTTGTGCTGGGGCACCATTCAAGGGGGGGTGTAGGATTTGCGGGCGGGGAGGGATAGGAGAGAGAAGAGGGCGGAGCGTGTCTGTGGGGGTAGGAACTTGAGAATTTCGATGGGGATACCGTCGGGGCCGGGGGCTTTGCCTGTGCCTAGCGAGTTGAGGGTTTTATCGAATGTATCGCAGGTAATCATGTCGGCAAGGGTGAGAGAGGGGTCTCCGCGGGGTTCGATGGTATAGTTGTCGGGGTTGTCTGGGTGTTCCCAAGGGGGGACGGGTAGGTCGGGTGGGGTGGCGCGACTGAGTTGGGTGGTGAAGTGAGAGTGTACCGCTTCTAGGATGGCGGAGGGAGAGGTTGCGGTGGTTTTATCGGGTTTGGTAATGCGGTGGAGAGTCGAGGTTGCGTTGGTATGGGGGAGGAGGCCGCTTTTAATTTTCAAGCGGCGGTGGGAGGATTTAGGGCAGGCGTCGTAGGCAGTATTGGCGCGTGTTTTAATTTTCTTCAATATATCTGTGGTGGTTGTTCGTAGTAGGTGGCGTATGCGTGCCTGGCATTGTTATTGGATGTCGGTAAGGGAGAGATAGTCAGTTGTATTCAAAAGGGTTTGGGCGAGGGGTAGGGGGCCATTGTTGGTGCTACATCTGCGAAGTTTTCGTATGAGTTTGCGTGTTTTTTATTTAGCCTGGTGGGGTCAAGGGACGAGGAAGTTGGGCGGGGTTTCTTCGGGGTTAGGAGGGGCCATATGGTGGCTGCGTGGTCCATATGTTGGGAGAGAAGTGTGGTGAATTTCGAGGCGAGGGTGTCGGGAGAGGCCGTGGAGGGGGGTATTAATAATTTCTGCGTGGAGGGAGGCCGTTTGGTTGATAAGGGAGGGTGTGCTATTTTGATATATTTGTATGTGGTGCGGTTTTAGTGGAAGTATGAAGGTGAGTTTGCGGGTGGTGTGGTGTGTGTGAGGTAGGCTTTGGGCAGAGGGGGGGCGAGCGATTAAAGAGGAGGGGGCAGGAATTACTAGGTGGACCGCCGAGTGGTCGGTAAAGTGTGAGGGTGAGGTGAAAACCGAGCATTCATGTGGGTTGAGGCTGAGGGGGGAGGGAGGAGGGGTGAGCCAGTAGTCAAGGCATTCTCCGCTACGGGGGAAGGTAGGGATGGGGGGGTGGAGTGGGCGGAGGTGGGATTCGAGTAAGGAGGTGAGGGCGGGGTTGCCAGTACATTGTGTGGTGGTCGTTTGAAAGTCACCTCCCCAGAGGACGCGGTGGGTCGGGTAGTCGACACCTAGGCGGAGGCCCCATGCTGCGACTTCTGCGTATATTTGGGTCAGTTGGGTGCTGTGGAGCTGTGGGATGTAGGCTCCGAGGAGGAGGTAAGGGGTGCCTGAGTGTGGGATTAAGATTAGTCCAGCCATGTGGGGAATGAGGTGAGGGGGTGGGGTTAGAACAGTGGCGGATTGGAATGAGGTCCGGCGGACCGCAAAGAGAACGCCTGCGTTGAGTAGGGGCACATGTGAGTAGTATGGTCGAGAGCTTTTGAGGAGGTATTGGCGTAGGGCTAATCGCCATCGCGATTTATGTGTGGCGTAGTTGGTTTCTGTGAGGATGAGGACGTCATGGTGGTAGGCGGTGGTGAGGTGTTCTACGTCCATGATGGATGTGTGGAGGCCTCGGGTGTTGAGGTTGATGAGGTGTAGTGGCTGTGCGAGATGGTGTGGGAGGGTGGGTGAGGGGAGAGGGACGGGGGGGTTGGGAGGATCTTTGGGGGGGGCGGGCTTCGCGGTTGTTTGGGAGGATCGGTTGGAGGGGTGGAGGGGAGGGAGGGTGGGGGAGGGTCGGGGTAGGTGGTGGGGGGGAGGGGGGGTGTTGGACTAGAGGTAGGGGGGGGGGGTGGGGGGGGGGGGTTGAGGTTGAGGTACGCAGTTGGGAGCGTCCCACCGGGAGGGGGGTGGAGCGAAAGGTGTGGTGCCACAGGAGTGAGTGTAGGGAGTAGACAGTAGTGCGAGGGTCGAAGGGAGGATGGTTATAGGTTTGGTCGGGGGGTGCCGTAGTGATGAAGTAGGTATGAAGTAGGGCGTGGATTCCGCACGACTACGCGTGGGATGTGTCGTTTTGGCGAGGGGGGTTAAGTATGCGTAGGTCACCTACATGCGGGGAAGGGGAAGAGTTCCAAAAGGCGAGAAGGGCGAGGTAGCGAGTGAGGAGGTTAGGAGGGGGGGGTGGTGGAGGGAGTCCACCCAAGTTGCTGAGGAGTGGGTGAGGTGGAGGAGACCGAAGTGAGAGTGTTGCCAGGTGAGGACAATTAGGGAATGGTTGGGTGTGCCAGGGTGAGGGTTGAGCCTATTTTCGAGAGGTTAGTCCATTGGCTAGGGTAGAGCTTATGTTGGTGGAAGTTATCAACTTCGTTATTGGTGATTACGGTGTATGAGGCAGAGGCTATGAAGTGGAGTTTATATAGGGAGGTAGCAATGGAGTATAAGTTTGTGAGGTCTTGGTAGTGTTTCCATTGGAAAGAGAGCACCGCGGAGGAGTCTAGGTTTCCAATGGGGGTGGGTAGGCCATATTCAAGATTTAAGTCAAAGAGGTAGTTGTGTAATTTGACGCCACATGTCGTTGAGGTAAGGTGGGCCGGGAGTGAGGGCCAAAGCGAATACGGAGTAGTTACTGTATGCTGTCGGATGTCAGGTAGGGAGGTGGGGGGGGGGGAGGGGTTTGTGGGGTCTAACCTTTGGGCCGCGAGGCCCGTCTTGTGGGGAACTAATGATGATAAGCGGCCTTGCCGGCCGAGGCTTGTGGAGGGCGAGGGTTTGAGGCTCCGGAGGGTCCGTTCGTCGAGGTCTTGCGCATGTCGGCGGGTAGAAGCTCCTTGGAACGGGTGGTCGTTCGGAACTTATCAGGGGGTGGTAAGTGTAGGGATGGCGGAGAGAGTATGAGAGGGTGGGGGAAGGGGGGATAGAAAAATTGTAAGCAAAGTGTGGTAGGTATTAGGAAAAGGGCGATAGTGGGGAGCTGCAATGACAGAGGGGGCTGTCGATATCGTATCAAATGTGCTTCGGGGCTTCCGAGAGAAGCCTCGGAGCATGCCTAAAGGAAGTGGGGACTGTAGGGTCGGGGAAATACGTGTATCGCTGAGAATGTTACGGGTTCGTGACTGCCATACTGTTTTTGTAAGGGAGGGGGGATATTTCCGGGGCATGGGGATACGCGGGGGGCCGGGTGATCGGTTAATTATTCGGGTAGAACAGGTCGGGCGGGCTAAACTCAGCAAGGGGAGAACTGTCATTATCGCAGCGACGAGCGAATAGGGCAGAGCATGGGGCGTATAAAAGGGGGGGGGGAAACGAGTGCACTAGGGTCTTTAGTGTGGTAATCGCAGGTAAGCGCAAGTGTCTATTGAGTTAGGCGGGCTATCATGGAAAAAATAAAAAAGGAAAGAAAAGTAAAAAAGAAAATGAAAAAGCGGAGAGGCACAACGACTGGAGCAAGCGAGGGATAGAGCGAGGGAGCATGAGGAGGACACCCGTCGACAGAAGTGTTTGGGAGGGGTTAAGAGGCGGGCGGGGCATTGGTGTCCGCTGATGGCATCGGGGGAGGAGAGTGAGATTCGTCGGCGTACATTTGGGGACGGTCGGCGAGCGGCGAGTTCGGGCGAGAGGGAGCGTACATAGCAAGGGGCGGCGCGACATGCCAGGCAGCATGTGCAGCTCCGAGGAGACTAGTGTAAATGTGGGATAGGGTGGTAGCGCGAGGGGGAGAGGGGTGTCGGGGGTTACTGATCAGGTCGGTGGTTAGTGCAGGGGCGAGAATCATGCATGTAAAATATTTTTCTCGGGAAGAAAACGACTTTCGAGTTACATGGTGATGCATTATTGATCGAACTATGCAGCTCTGTGGCTGGGAAGCACTAAGGTGGGGAAAGGGTGTCGATTTAAGTCCGCTCGTAACAAGAGTATCATAGGCTAACGGGAGGGGACGCTGGGTGCTAGACTGGTCCTTACTGTGGGGTTGGGCGGGACGATCGCACTGGTACGGGTCGTCAGTGCGGGTTGATGAGTCACCGGCCCGTCCCAGGTCAGTGGTTGACCAGGGGGCGGCGAGGACCAGAGGCGTCTGGAATCCTCTGACAAGTGAGGGTTCCAATGCCGTGTTCAAGTCTTGGGCGGATGGGGGTGGTTGGGGCACAATGTTGAGTAGAGCGAGTGGATGTCCCGCGTGATAGCTCCGGGGGCTGTAGGGGTCCGCGGTGGGCGCATTCGCGGGCCGATCCCGCAATAGCACATGTTTGTATGTGGGGGGATGGTTAGAGTTTGGAGACAAGTTGACCAAGTTGGGTTTTGAAGTCTTGTTTGTAGTGGGGGGTTCCGAGGCCGTGCCCAAGTTTTGAGCGGCTGGGGGTGGTTGGGGTACATAGTTAAGTGGAGCGAGCGGACGTCCCGCGTAACGGCTCCGGAGGATGTTGTGGTCCGCGGTGGGCGCATGCTCGGGCCGATCCCGCGATAGCATACGTATGTATGTGGGAGGGTGGTTAGTGTTGGAGGACACATTGACCACGTTGGGTTTAAGAGTCGGGGTTGTAGTGTGGTTTCGAGTGGGTTGCTTGTGTTGGCGGCACACGACGAGGTCTGATGGGACCTGGATTTGGTGGATGATGGGGGCGGACGTGAACGTCCGGACGCTCGGAGGGGCGCGGTGTGGTGCGCCGTTCCCATGGAGGGGTTTTTTTGTAAGCGATGGCGGATTGTGAGGGTCCGCAGTATTGTGGCTGGTATGTATTCTGATTTCAAAGTGGGTGGCGCGAGAGCTGTCGGCAGGACATAATTCGAATTTTGGAAAGCTGCGCCTTGATGTGTGTACCGTCTGGTGTCGCTACGGATCTACTGACCTGGGTGAGCTAGGCTCGGTTGGGGAGAGGTGGACGGTGCCTGTTGTTCAACGGGTCCTATGTCCACCATTATGTCGCTCATCGGGAGGCCAGGCCCGGAGCGAGTGCGGTCGGTGTAGCTCATTCAAACTGCCGACCCATCCCCGTTATGTGGTTCAGTAGTACTTTAGTAGTACTTTGGATTTTTTTCTTTCTTTAGTGACGGTAGGATGTGTTTTTCCCGCAAGATTATCCCTGAGACTACTCCCTCAAACACAAGGAGGAATGTCACCAAATATGCACTACCCGGCTAGGTACGCTGCTCGTTTCGCTTAAACTACCGATGACATCCCGAGTATAAACCTCGGCGCCCGCCGGCGGCGCAGCGGCGGCGGCCCCGGAGGGGGGTGCGCTCACATGCCCGTCGGCGCCTACCTCTACCTCCACGCGGTGGGCGCTGGTAACCCCATAGCCGTGTCAGGCCTGACACGGTAGGGGGCTGAACGAGGTACCAGCAGCGGCGAACCGCGGAATCAACATCTGTCGAGAAGCCATGTACGGAGGGTTTGAGAAAAACATAATATCCGTACACCAGCACAAGGATCTCCCGCTCGGCCAATCCGATAAGTTTTTTCAGCGACTAAATACTCACATATACTCTCCCGTCCTGACGGGAACGATGTCTGTGGAATGTTTTTGGCAAAGAAGGGTACGGACGGAGCGGCGGAGGGACGAGGGTGTTGGAGATGGCGGCGGGAAGCTGAGAAGCAGCGCTAGGGCACGGCGCTCGCTAGCAGCCGCCAGCCATGCGAGAGTTTTGGGTTTACCATGGGGGCGAGGCATGAAGCTACGCAGGACGGAGGTGGGTCGCGGTCGGAGGAGCGGCACGGTCTAGCGGCGGCGATCCTTAGGATCGATCGCCGCCGGAAAAACCCGGTACGGGGGGCTTTTGGAAAAATATGCCCGTACCCAACATCTTTTGTGGTTCGGCGCCTCGATCCATGTGTCCGACCCACCCCTCCCCTAGTCGGTACCCGGTTATCGACATGCTGCCTCATGCAGTGTGCCTAGGGTTATCGTAACGGCACACTGCTCGTAAAGGCGGCCCCCTTACAACGTGTACCACCGGGGGAGGGTACGGCCGGCCACAACGCGATCATATGGGTGTTGAAAACCGACGGAACAAGGACATGGGGCATGAGAAAATCTGGCACGGAGGCAGGAGAGCCAGCCGGACACCGTCTGCGGCTCAGTAATTTACTTTTACCAGCCCCCGAAGGAGGGAAGACTTGGCTAGGTGGCGAAGTGCGTCGGGAGGGGCAACTACTACCTCGGGCGAGGAAGAGCAAGGATCGAGACGGGACCGACGAAGAACCGAGCGAAGGGGTTTTTCACATGCCTCTCCCCTAGCTCCGGCACGACCGGAGTCGCACGGTACCCGAGGTCAGGCACGCTCGCCTCGACCAGCTCACGCTAACCAGCCTCGCTGATCTGCATCCCCGCAGCGGCTGGAGCAGGCCGCGTATATCGTGGAGACTAGCGACACGTTTTATTTCATACTGTATCCAAAAAAAAAGTATAGATAAAAAATAATAAATACCTGGTTACGTGTATGTTTTAGACCGTATCGTCACTGCCAATGGAAAGGTTGGGATTAGTGGTTAACGGTCTATTTCACGCTTATAAGTCCAAACTGGCGTAGCACGGGGGGGGCCAGAGACAACAACCGGTTTATACTGGTATTGTTGTAAACAATTTCATTTCATTTCATTTCATTTCATTTCATTTCATTTCATTTCATTTCATTTCATTTCATTTCATTTCATTTCATTTCATTTCATTTCATTTCATTTCATTTCATTTCATTTCATTTCATTTCATTTCATTTCATATAAACCTCATGGACATGGACTTCCTGAATTTCCCCCGGTATTCGACAGTGATCGAGTTTTGTGATTCCAAAGGTTTCGATTTGCAAACTGCCACTGTTTTCATTGTAGTCACAAGGCACACTATCAATGGGGGCCGCGTGAATACCCACTTCGCTATATTACGTGACTAAATGCAAGAAAGGACTTGCCAACAAAGCTTATATTGCATGTGCAATAGCTCGACCTAATGCGGCGTGCCGTGGCGCCATTTCTGGGTTGCTCTATTGGGATTCCCTCTGGCTGGCTTCCACGTCGGAATGGTTAACGAGTTGTGGTTCCGAGAAGCTCAAAGCATGGAGGCAGCGGAAACGCTGCATGCATTTGATTGTTGCTCAAGAGCATAGGGCGTTGCTTTTACCTACACCCGTGAGATGTACATCAACGTGCCACGGCATACAAGTGAGGACGAGGATTTCGGCCGCTCGGCAATTGGTAAGAAGCGGGAGTATGGGAACCTATTAGGAGTTACGAAGAAACTCATCCACACAGGTGTGGAATGTGGCCATACGAGGCACGTCTTTGCCACCCTTGAAAGCCAAATTTCTAGGCTCACAATACTTGATCACGTCAACGGTGAAGGGCGCAGCCACCGTACCTCCCTTACCGAATCATTTTCTGGAGGTGCTCGCCCCTTACTGCGAGATGTCACAACTTCCTTTGCCAACCGAGATAACATTGTGGGTTAGCTGCCAAGCGCAAGCGCCTAAAGACATGCTGTGGCTGTGGAGGCGAGGGGTATCGGCGGAATAGTTCAAGTTGCCCATTGGTCGGCAGCTATTCGCCGATCCCCTCACAAGATTGGGGTGATGTTGACTTTACCTCGACATGTCCTCCTACAGTTAATTAATTTCTAGACATGCTGTAGCACTTACCGTTGATATTATAGTTATTTAAGGTGCTGTCCAACTAGCTGTGTCTGGACGTGATGCATTGTCCAATCTTTGATACATTAAATAGTTATTACATACGTGTTACACAACCGCAGTCTGTTGCTGAGCAAGCATCAAGGAAAAATTGTAAAAAAACAAAATCTGGTTCTCGGGAACCACCATCGCGCAAAACTCTTCCTAAATATAAAGGTTATTTATCTGTAAGAAAATCTATGGCGTAATTGGCGTAAATACGCTGCTAAGACATACTAAAGCATTATTCGCATTAAAGGATGATTATCAGTAAAAATCGTCGGTCGTTCGGAAGCCGAGCCGTCCGCCCTTTCTTCTCTCTCGATGCAAACCAGTTCATCTTACTACTGGGCGGTCAGCCAGGGGTGCAGCGCGGCCTCGTTAGCCGTCACCCGCTTGGCGGGGTTCCCCGTTAGTAGCTTCTGTACCAGATGCTTCGCACCGGAGGAGGTGAGCTCCCACACTGGGTCCGCGAAGCGCAGCCTCGCGTGGCAAATCGACTCTACCAGCTCATTCAAAGAATTGCCATAGAAAGGGAAATCGCCGGAGAGTAGTACGAATAGGATCACACCAGCCGCCCACACGTCGCAGCTAGTACCGTAAGGCACGCCTGACGCAACCTCAGGTGCGAAGTATATCGGTGTGCCGTACGCCTCTCGGAAGGCTGCCGCTTTGTCTGACAATTGACCAGCTAAGCCAAAATCTATTATTTTTATTTGCCTGTCGCTAGCCGTCGGGGTGAGCATAATGTTCTCCATCTTCAGGTCACGGTGAGCAACGCCCTTGGAATCCAGGTAGGATAGTGCGCTCAGTATCTGGCGGATAATCTCTCTTGCATCGTCCTCAGCGTACGAGCCGCGCTCCAGAACAGCAGCCCGCAAGTCAGTGCCTTTCAGCAGTTCAGTGATAATGTACAGATTTTCGGGTGTGCTGAAGTGTTCCCGGTACTTCAACAGGTTGGGGTGGTCAAGCTGCTTTAATATCTCCACTTCGCGGAGAAGGAGCTCGCGCTCCGCCTGCTCCGTCACAATCTTGCAGGCCCACTCCTTGCCGGTGAAGCGATCGACGGCGAGTCGCACAGTTGAGAAGGAACCACTGCCCAGCACGCGGCCCAAAAGGTAGCGCTCGTTGAAGTGGGCCTCTGTGTGCTCCATAATGTCGATATCAGCACTCCCGACGGTAGCATTTGTCGTAATAGTTGATGGCAGTTTATAATTTGCCGAGCTTATTGGCGAAGAGTTCGCAGGCCGTAGTTCCCCTGCTGCGGTGCTATCTCGCACCCCTATAGCGGTGTGCTTTGACAGGTGCCGGCGTGCATCAATGAATAAAGTGCCCATACCCATTAATTTATGTGGTTATAACAATTATTGTGTATCTTCGTCTGGAGCTGTCTAGAAATTAGTCACGCCTAGTCGCGTTGCCTGGCTGTTTCTTCGAAAACGATATCTTCATTTACCATTAGTATCTGGCGCGCTGGCGCGATGGAGTCGTGCTACTGGCTACTGTGGAGTGAGGCTGTGCTTTATAGTCGTTGGGTCTGCTGTTTATTGCAAGTCTCATTTTTTGGCGGGCAGTCGCAGCAGGCGCCACCCCGTCAAGAATAGCTTGATGAGACGCGTTGAGAAATATTGGGCAGTCTCCATCGTTTTTGGCCGCCTGGTACGACGTCGACGTGCGGTACGAATTGCAGTACCCGTAGTATTTAATGCACCGGGCCACCGATTTCGACCGACGCCGTCGCTGGCAACAATTACGCAATAATTGTAAACTTCAGGAATTTTATCGGCCGGGACACCGGAAGAAATGCATATAAACGGCAGATATACGGGAGTGTGCATATCTGTACAGCTAAGACAAAAGTTGCGAAGTCGGTCCCACACGGTGGGCGTGCTACCTTGATGTTACTAGATGCGTTTGACACGCTCCGTAAATATACTTTGGAGCACTGCAGATCAGGACCAAGGGCCAGAAGCATAACCGCGAGCGACGGAACGCTAAGTCTCCCCACATTGGAGCATTTAGCATTCAGGGATAGCCATGGTTCCAATCATCAAGGTTCAGTGAAGAAACATCCCGGCAGTGAAGAAGAATGTAGACATGCAAGTCTGCCAATCTATCATTAATAGTCGGTGTTTGATGCACGGGTGTTGCACATACCAGAGCAGCCTTGCGTTTTAAAATGATATGAAATGAGACGAATGCCCAGCACCGTGGTATTTTTCAGATGTGTGTCGCACGCAATAATACTAGCAACATAGGAAAGAAATGTCGTATCACTCAGACAATAATTAATCAGCAAGATATAAGTAATTCCAGAGCCATGCGTTGTAAACTAATGGCCCAAGCACGGTCACCTGCATAGTTGGGGCCAACATGGTGATATATACATGTCAAAAGGCTCAAAACTTAAAAAATGTTGTAAGAGTAACATACAAAGTATAGAAGACGGCACACACACACACACACACACACACACACACACACACACACGCACGCACGCACGCACACACACACACACACACACACACACACACACACACACTAACACACGCACGCACACGCACACGCACAATATCGACAACAACAAACACGCAATGACGCCTGATTTTGTATTTTCTACTTTTGGACCGAGAATGTACCCGTTACGTGCAAAATACCTTTCCTTCCGCGGAAGCTGCACACCCGCCATTGTAGTAGCTCAAGTCCATTATTTGTGTTACATTTTGCTAGATAATAGACTGGGTAACAATAAATTACTGCTAATCAATAGATATTTCTCGCGAAAGCATTAGTGTTGCAGAACAATTGATATAATAAGCAACGAAAGAGACATGTGGACCAATTGATTGTCTCCTCGCTTCAAGGAACTTGGCCTAGCTCGTCTTCATTTATGAAGCGTCACGCGTCTCTTGGTCGAACGTCGCGTGATACGTGATGCTCCCGCCTCGGACAAACGTGATCCGGCGCGTCTTAGCGCTAAGAACACACCATTTCTATAGCACAGTAGCAAATGACTTGAGCTATTACAACGGCATGTACAACTACGGGTATTCAACTTCCTTGGAAAGTTTGAGTTTTGCCTTGATGACCTTTATGCCGAGTCGCATCGAGCTCAAAAGGGTGTCCGCTGACTAGCTTGCCGATTTTTCGCGGTTGTTGATCGCCCAACAATGCATGTAGACGCCCCTTTTAGTCTATACAAGTCGAAATAATCCAGCAAACTCGCGATTCAACGGTGATCACCATCCGGAATAGCACACAAGAGTCGGTCCTTTGTTTTTTACTCGCCGTTGTCCTTCTGTCGCCATGGGACAGTACGATTCCATCTTGCTGTCTGGCGACGAGGTCACCGGTAAGGCACTCAATTCTTGCTCCACCTCGTCGAGAAAATAAGACAGATAAGACGACAGTAGCGACACATGCCCGTAGGAGCTCGATCTTGGGTGGTCGTACGTCTTCAATAGTTGGCAGATGTATTTCGGTACGCAGCTCCCCTACGCGTTTTAATGCGCGGCGTACATCACCGGTTTACAGTGGTACGCGGGCAAGCGTCGGTGTAAGTGTCAGTTGCGACGCGGCTATTCGTTTTCGCATTCATGCAACGAGGTCTCCCAACGCGACCGGGTCTTGTCTCGAAAAACAGCCAACGGCCGTACGCTCCGCCCACCGATCGCCCGTCCGTCGAGCACCCTTGTTTCGAGTGCGAGCCTCCGCGCCGGCCCGGACTCGCACTCTCTCATATTAGGTGTGCATGCCGATAGTGGGTAGCGGTGGGGTAGGGCATGGTTACCATTGCCGGATCTAGAAAGGCCGCGGGGGTGCGGAAATTATTCAAACCCTGCGCATAGAGTTTTCCGGCGGTGGTTTATCCTGAGGATAACCCCGCCCCTAGACCTTGCCGCCCCTCCCGTCGCGAGAGTCCTCCCCATTGTTGGTGTCGTGATGCCCCCCTTGGGCCAGCTCGACGTCAACATTTTGGTCGACGAGCAGCGAGCGCCCTTCCCTTGCGATAACACCCTCAACCCGCCACTTATCCGTCCGTACCCTCCTCGCCAAAAGTATTTCACATATATACGCCCCATCCCCCCAAATGGAACGGTATGTTAGGAGTACTCGGTAGCGAAAAAAGGTATTGGACGGGCCGAGCGAGAGATGTCAGTGTTGGTGTACGGATATCATTATTGTCCAACACCCTCCGTACATGGCTTCTCGACAACTATTTATCTGCCGGTACCTCGTTTAGCGCTTTACCATGCAAAGCTTGAAACGGCAAGAGGAGTATCAGCGCCCCCGCGTGGAGATAGAGGTAGTGTCATGTCCTAGCCCATTTTTCTTAGTGCTAGCATCTGACATTATTAGTTTCCTCTAACTAGTACCTGTATCTAAGCGATATTCAGTGACTCTTTTATTGTCATCACGGCATTACCACTGTATTGTTTTCCCCGGACAGTACCGAGTTTTTAGCATTATCTCTTCTAGATAGTTCTTTTCTCGATAGTTCAGTTCTAGATAGTTCTAAGACCTTGTGCGATACGGTTAGATAAGACGGTACATGGGTAGAGATAATCTATGATAATATGTATCGCTAGTAATAGTTTGGTTTAGTTAGGTGGCAGCACAAGCTACAGGTTCTATGGTTGTTTCTCGAACACCTGAGGCGTGGATATTTAAGACGGGGACTTACTGGCCATGGGAGAGACCGAGACCGGTACAAATAAGATTTAAGCCACACCCAGACTGGCGTGGTGGGACAGACATCAATCTTATTAATTCTCTCTACGCTGTATAATTAGATCCACAGATTAGGTTCTACTATTAGTCTAAGGTTGCCAACTTAGCCTAACCAAAGTAGCAAACCCTAAACCTCACATGTAGGTGCCGACGGGCATGCGAGCGCACCCCCTCCGGGCCGCCGCCGTTGCGCCGCCGGCGGGTGCCGTAATTTCCTATAGGTTTCGCAGAGCTCTTATGTTCGTTCTTGTCGTCACGTCTTTGATTTGCTTGTTGACACCTTGCTTGTAGGACACTTTGTTCGCAAGTAGGCTATCTTCGCAACGGTATCTCGTTCCCGAAGGCCGATAGCCGATTAGTTGAAACGGAAAAACCTTGTCGCATCACTTGTTCGATTTTTTTCTGCTTAAGCCGTTTCGACATGAATTGGCACGATGTCACTAACCCGTAGTTCCGAGCTATGACGCCATTTCTTTTTGTTGATTAGCAGTCTTGCGTGGATATGTTATGCGGCATTGTCAATACAATGATAGTAGTGCTTTATTGATTTTTCCGAAGTTCGGTCATTGGTTTTGTCATGCTAACCATCTGTTTTACTTGTTGACACCTTGTTTGTAGGACACTTCGTTCGCATCGGTATCGCTTCGTTGATGACCGAGACTCAACCGTTGGAAAGAGTATAACTCGTGGTCGGACGTTGCTCCAAATTTTCATTTGCTTCAATTGGTATCCGCTTCGACCTTTATGGCACGATGTGCATATCGCTAACCCGTAATTCTGAGCTATGACACCATTGCTTTTTGGCGGTAAGCAGCCTCACGTGGTTATGTTCATCGGCATTATCAATACAATAATGCTTAATTGATTTTTGCGATGTTCGTTCATTGTGTTTGTCATGCCAACCGTTTTTGTTTTGTTGATAACTTGCTTGTAGGACACTTCGTTCGCAAGCACGTTGTCTTCTCATCGGTAGTCTTCGCTAAAGACCAAAAGCCGACCGTTGGAAATGGTAAAACCCGTAGTATCATTATTGTTTCACAATTTTTAGTGCTTCAGTTGGTATCTGTTACAATCCCAATTGGCACAATGTGCGTATCGCTAACCCGTTATTTCGAGCTCTAACACGATTTATTTTGGGCGATTGGCAGTCTTAGGTGGTTATGTTCTGCGGCATTGTCAATACAATAACAAGAATGCTTCGTTGGGTTTTTTTGCGGTGTTACTTTCACATTCATTGTCTCGGTAATGTTGATATTTTGCGTGAAGGAATATTTCGTTCGCAATGTAGGACCGGAATGGAGATCTATGTGAAACGGTTGTTATTGTATTATTAACCCCACCTTGCCTAAAGCAACCTTGTGGCCGGCGTCACTTTCGTGAATACCAACTATTTTATTTTGGAAACGGTAAAACCCCATAGTCACACCATTATCTCCTAAGCTACAATGCATTTGCAGTGCATTTATTGTGGCATGCTTTTATTTTTGAGACACATTCATGTGTTTCGCTGCTACCATTTTTTAGGTTCTCCGCAATATCCCTCCGCATGACGCATTTGTATATGACAGTTTGTCTTTTTATGTGTCGTAGGAGGTCGCTCGTGTGACGAGCATAGTCATGCAACACTACATTACATGACATTGTACATATACTCGTTACTAATTCCAATTCGTGCTTTTCCATCGGAAGAACATACAACGTGGGTACGTCACTACTGCAATATAGCGAGGGTTATGATGCGTACTTTACTACAAGTACCTTTCGGTACGTACAAATCAGGGTTCGGAGTATCCAGATACTACAGACTAGATACGTAGTATCCCTAGTATCCGTCCTAGATACAGTAACTTCGTATCTTGCCCTTCCTCGTATCTGCAAAGTATCTTCACCTAGTATCCTTCCTAGTTACATACGCCGTATCTGTGTCGTATCCACGCTAGTATCCTGCAGATACTACTGGATACGTAGTTCCTGTCTCGCTGCGTATTCTCTATAATTCTCCCCGGCATGGGAGCAGGCTCCCGCGGACCCTCTTTGCCCATCAGGCTGCCCAGAACCCTAAACCCTAAGCAATACCCTAAAACCCTAAAAATAAACCATACAGCATAAAGCATGAAATACAGAAAGATACGACGTATCTCATGAAGTATCCGCGAGTTTCTATAGGATACTAGAACAGATACGTGGCGGATACGACGTATGTAACTAGGAAGGGATACTACGGTTAGATACGAGGCAGATACGACGTTTCTGTAGGATACTACGTATCAAGATACGGATACTTCGTATCCACCCTGCACCCCCAGATACTCCGAACCCTGGTACAAATACGCACAATAAATCTAACTAGCTAGACGACGCCCCAAGCGAGGTTTCCAATGTAGAATGTGATTTTATTGTAAGTAATACCGTATACATATTATTTTCGGATAGCTGTTGTAAGCTACTCTAGATATGATTAGTACATGTCTAGATCGGACATACCGATAAACAGTTTGACTCGGTACAGAGCTGTCGCTAGGCCACAACTCTCTCACTTATGTTAACCCCGACACCACGCCTTTAGGCTGGTTGTCTCTATGACTGTCATGTTTGCGTGACTATGATTGTAACTACGTTTGCGTGAGTTATCTTCCACACTAACCGTCTTTGCATGGTTCAATAGGTTATGGGCCCCCGCCTCACGTCACTCACGCGCGACAACTTGGTTCGGCGAGCTGCGATCGACAGCTCTCCCGCAGAAAGCAAGTTTAGATAAACCCGTAGTACTTTCACCTTCTAGTCGGCGATATCGCCAGTATAAACTGCGATTTAAAACCCATATCCACCCCTCTTACGTCAGCTACTCGAAGGCGACAGACAGCCACCCAAACCAACGCACTCGTCGTGCTGTGTGGACAAGGTGTACACACGTCCAAGCTGGAGAAGGGAGGGGGGCGCACTATCGGGTGAATACGCATCCACAGGTTGCATGACAGCCCTAGCTTACCTTTTTATTTTAATATTATCTTAGCGACTCAGCCGCCAGCGCAGCGCTTCACCTGTCCTGGCCTTACCCTCGACTTGTGCCCCACACTGGGTGGAGGATACACAAAAGGTGCTTTGAGACACCCCGGGGCTTCAAGCCGAGGGGTCGGCGGGCGTCAGGCCGTCTCTCTGAAACATTGTTAGGCTCAAGTCCGGCTAGCGGTTTTTACCGCTCCCTGTTTTTTATTATGCTCTTTCTTTTTCGCCTTCTGTCGAAATGGCGCCGAAAACTCGCTCTGCCGACTCTCCGCTTGTTTCGCCTCTTGCTTCCTCTGACCTCAGCTCTCAGCAAAGCACTCTCGATCGCACCCCGGACACTCTCGCGCTCGTCCTTGAGCAAATGGCGCTCCTTAACGTTCGCCTGGACGCGCAATCGGCCGACGCTGCTGCTGTTGTTGCTGCGGGTGCTAATCCCGACACCCCCGTCGCTCAGCGCCGCCGCGATGCGCAGCTCGAACTGCCACGACGTGCACACCCTCCATCTGCTTGAGCATCCCCTGCCTGGCTACGCCCACCCGGACGCACAACCGGCCTTCGCTGTAGCTACCGCTGCAGCTCTTGTTGGCGACCCCACCGTCGCACAACGCCGTCCCGATGCGCTCCGCGAGCCCTCACGTCCCGATGCGCACCGCGAGTCCTCGCGTCACGAGCTACCGGTGGATCACCTCCCACCACCCCCACCATACCCCCCCGCTAGATATGCCCTTCAAAGCCCCGGACCTCTCTTCCCGGAGGCGCGCCCCCACCTCGTCCCTCCCTCCCGTGGCCACCCGCACCCGTACGGCCCGCCGCATACCATGGCCGGCCGCTCTCCCTTTCCCGGTGGTCCACCTCCTCCCTTCCATGGACGGCATTCTCCCCCAACCCAACGTGGCGGCCACACCACCCGTGGCGGTCGTCGCCCCACCATTGACCCGGTTGTCATCGGCCGAGCGGCACACGAAGCCCCCGGCTTCGACAAGGACGCCCTCAACCGGTCCATGAAGATGTCGGTCCCCATCATGGGCCCGACCACGGACTTTAAGCAATGGAGAGAGGACCTTCCGTAATTTCCTCTCCATCAAGGCCGCATATCTCATTCCGCAGTTGGCCATCCGCGACTCCGGCGTCTGGCTGGACGAACCAGCGCAACACTACGCCTACACGCTGCTCCTCCATGCTGCCAGCGCGAATTAGCGCGCTAACCAGGCGATGAAATGCGTTTCTCCGGCCCGCCCTGACAGCGCCGCTGCCGCGTGGGACATCATGTGTGAACGCCTCGACTGTCGGTCTTTTGCTCGCTCCATGTCCCTCTTGGAGAACCTCATGGTCAGACAGCGCCCTGGCCACTCACTCAGTGACTATGTCCATTCCACGCGCCAGACATTTGATGACTACGAGACGTGCCAAATGGTTGATAGCTCCGCTGCCATCCACCCCCACAACCTCGGTCTCCTCATGTTGCGCGGTATTTCCAGCAGCGGCCCACACGGTCAAGCTAAACAGTGCGTCATCAACGCATTTGACAAATACTATCTACTGTCGGCTGATGAAGTGATGGCCAGCATCCTCCACCTCGCGCACAACATGGACGACGACCCTGCCCCGGACACACCCGCTCCGGTCGCATCAACCCCTCCCATCTCCGCGTTCGTCGCTGCGGGCCGCGGCTCGCACAACGGTCGTGGCCAACCACACCGTAATCCTCGCGGTAGTCGACCCAACAAGTGTGGCGTATATGGCAGCCTAAACCACCTCATGTCCGCTTGCACTGCCCCGGATGACGCTATCTTTAAGTGGAACCTCGCCAAGCGTAAGATGACCGTCCAGAAGTACGGCGCCCCCGGTGGCACTACCTCTGCTCACGCTGCTCTCCTGAGCGACGTCCTTGCCGATGACGCCCCCGCCGATGACGCCGACAGCTTACCCACCCTCGACGGCTGCGCGGATGACTGCGATGACGACGAGGTGAGTGTCCCCTTCAACTCTATGGCATTCTCCTCTTCTCTCACCCCAGGTCGTAACCTCTCGGAGGTCTAGGTCGTTGATTCCGCCTGCTCGATTAACCTCACCGCGTTCCGAGATGATTTCGTAGAGTTCACACCCCCCTCCGACCCCTCTCGCGTGGGAGGAGTCGGCGTTGACGTTAAGGGCAGTGGCTCAGTGCGGATTTCTGTCAGACTTGCCTTTGGCCAACTTATTCACCACACTGTGTATGCACTATACACCCCCGACCTATCATCTCGCTCCGCTCAGCGTATCGGCAGATTTCTTAGTGTCAGCAGGATGCAAACGCACAGCGGTTGTGAATTCATCTTCCCCTCTAACTCTGACACTGGTTTGCTTTTGGTACCCACACGCATGGGTGTGCTAGAACCGTCCGGAAACGGTCTCTACCTCCTTCCCCACCAGCCGGAGCTCCCTTCAAGCCCATCCGCAGCGTCGGCACGTGACCCCTCACCTCGGGTTGCCCTTACTGCTCAGTGTGACCCCGTATTGTGGCACCGTCGGTTTGGACACCTGAACATGCAAAGCCTACATGCCCATCATACTCACAGTGTCCCGACTAGCCTTGTGTTAGCTAGCTCTGTAAACAAAGTTTCTTGCGACCCTTGCTTATTACACAAAGCCACAGCTGCACCGCGCAACACCGCCGCTTGCGCGAAACCATCCCGCCCCCTCCTCAACATGTCCGCTGATCTTTGGGGACCGGTCAATGTCCCCTCCCCACATGGCCTTCGCTACTACTTGCTCTTCATCGACCACCACACCAACTACATATGGGTGCGGTTCCTGAAGTCTAAAGACGACGCATGTTCGGAGTTGGAAACAATCCTCTTGGTCATATTAGAGTTGGGAACGGATAGTTACACGGAGGTCGTGCCGGCCCCACAAGGGGGCCGGCTGTGGTGACTAGAGAAGTGGGAAGAGAGAGATGGCGGCCGGCGAAGGCACCGGCAAGGGCCGGCCGACCGCCACAAATAGGGAATAAAGTACCGCTAATAGCATAACACTAAGTACTAGAATGACAAATAGCTACCTTGTACATAAGCACTATGCAACGGGATGCTAGTGCTAACACCCCCCCTCAAGGTAGCCGAGGTCTTGACGTCGTCCTAGCTTGCGTTGAGGAAGGTGCCATCTTGGTCGAAGGTTTAGTGCTTGTAGCGTGTGCCTCAAGCCGGGTAGGTGTAGCGACATGCGCTCACAAGAACGTGCCGCTACCGGCGAGTTGCCGATATGAAGCAGTTCCAAATGTACTGCGTAATGTACTATTCTGACATGTAGCGGGAAAAACTGTCCACGGGAGAATTAGCCGACGCATGCGAGCGACCGGCGAGGAGGAAGCACAACCAACAAGGTTGTTTGTGGCGTGTAGGCACGCAAAAACATAGACGGGCGCTCGTGTTGACTCCCTCCTTTCGCCGTAGGAAATTTAAGCTCCTCGCTAAGGAAGGTGGGCGTTGCGGCAATTGACTCGGAAAAAAAAAAAAAACAATGCCAGTACTAATTAAAGTACTGAAAGGCTAGGTGAGACTGAAAGCTGGGTGGGGCGAACGTGGCGCCGGGCGCTTTACACACGCTCTTCTCCTTTTTACGTGGGAGATGGTAGGACAGTCGCGGACAACCAGCTCGAAGGCGAAGCGTGGGGTCGGTGGGACGATAAATTACTAGCGTGGCGCCGAGCGCTTTACACACGCTCTACTCTTTTTTACGTGGGAGTAGGTAGGACTAGCATCGCGCCGAGCGTTGTACACACGCTCTTCTCTAGCGTATAACTTGGTGGAGGGCCCATAACCTATTAGAATTGGGAACGGATAGTTACACGGAGATCGTGCCGGCCCCACAAGGGGGCCGGCTGTGGTGACTAGAGAAGTGGGAAGAGAGAGATGGCGGCCGGCGAAGGCACCGGCAAGGGCCGGCCGACCGCCACAAATAGGGATAGAGTAACGCTAATAGCATAACACTAAGTACTAGAATGACAAATAGCTACCTTGTACATAAGCACTATGCAACGGGATGCTAGTGCTAACAGGTCATCAAACACTTGCATGCCCGCCATCACTCCCAGTCTGGCGCGTTCGCACCATTCCTCAAGTTTGACTCCGACTTTGTGTTTGAAATTGCTGTCACTCGCCGGATGTGCGCACACCTCGGCGTCGGGGTCAAGTTCTCTGCCCCGTACGCCCACCACATGCTCGGCAAAGCCGAACGTCCTTGGCGCACGATCCGGGACAATGCGTCGGCGATGTTCCACAGCATGGCCATTCCCAACTCCATGTTGTCGTGCGCTGTCTTCACTGCTGTGTACCTTTGCAACCGCACGTACAGTCGCTCAGTCGGACCCAATAATGGCGTCCCCCTCACACTCCTTACGTCGTCTGTGCCCGACGCCTCCAAGTTCCGCGTCTTCGGCTGCGCCGTTTTCGCCAAGGTGCCCGACAAACAACGTCGGAAACCCAGTGGAAAAGCATTTCGCGGCGTCATGGTGGGCTATCCCCCTGACGCACCCGGGTACCGTGTCTACAACCCGGAAACGCGTTGCGTCACCACTTCCGTCCATGTTGTCTTCTAGGAAGACACCCCAAGCTTCGGCACACAACCCTCCGTCGACTCGGTCATCACGGACTCTTCGGCAGACGTACCCGCAGCCTCACCCCTATCCCACCCCATTGACCTCACATTACCAACACCCCTCCCCCCCCCCCCCGCAGACCCTCGCCATGCTCGGCTCCGCTCACACCCCATTCGATACGGCGATATGGTTGCCCACTTGTCCGACTACCCCCCGACCCTCGTGACGGCGTGTTGTGATCCTGAACAAGGCAACGCTCAAGAGGACATATTTGAGCACCCTCACGTTCCCGACCTTATCACGGGTCCCCCGCACACACATGCAGGCACGTCCCCTACTGCCGTCGCCCTCCTCTCCGCCCGATAGTGTGTGGAACCGAAATCCTACCGGGCCGCGTTGGACAGCGCCCAAGCCCCCCAATGGCAAGCAGCTATGCAACATGAGTATTCCTCCCTCATCGCCAACGGCACGTGGGAACTTGTGGACCTCCCCCCAGGCCGAATGGTCGTTAACAACATGTGGATCTTCAAAGTCAAGTCGGATACCGCCGGCGACGTCTCCCGTTTCAAAGCGCGGTTCGTCGCCAAGGGGTGCAGCCAACGCGCTAGACTGGACTACACAGAGACATTCTCCCCATTCATCCGCATGGCCAGCCTGCGTCTCTTCCTGACCATCGCAGCCGCCCGCGACCTTGAACTCTTCCAGCTTGACATCGACACAGCGTTTCTCTACGCTCCCATCCGGGAAGACGTGTACATCCGCCAGCCCCTCGGCTTCAACGATGGCACGTCCAAAGTGTGTCACCTCAAGCGCTGCCTCTACGGCCTCAAACAGTCCCCCCGCGAGTTCAACATGCTACTTCGTGCATGGCCCATCGACCATGGATGGCAACAATGCGTCTCCGACCCGTGCATCTACATCTACCGCACCGGCCACGTTTTCGCCATGATCGCCATGTACCTCGATGACATTCCCGCGGAATGCAATGATGCCACTTGGCTCGCATCGTTCAAAGCTCAACTCGGAGCACGGTTCAAGATCAAGGACCTTGGCGACCTCTCCCAACTCCTCGGCATGCACATTACCCGCGACCGCTCCACGCGCACCATCTCGTTGGACCAGTCCAAGTACCTGCGCGACATACTCGCCAAGTGCGGCATGTCCGACTCTAAGCCGTCGTCACTTCCCATGGACCCGGGCTTTCTCGCCGGCTTCGCGCACATGACCTCGCCCTCTCTCACCGGGGTGGCCAAGGACGTCTACCCCAGCCTCTTGGGCAGCCTCCAGTACGCAGCCGTCTGCACGCGCCCCGATGTCTCCACGGCGTTGAGTATCCTCGGCTCCGCCCAAGCCTCACCCACGGAGGCACACCTGCAAACTCTGAAAAAGGTCCTCCGCTACCTTCATGGCACCATCGACATGCGCATGACGTTGGGGGGGGGGGGCATGGACCACAGCCTCCAACTCACAGGCTTTGCCGACGCTGATTGGGCCAACGACAGTACGCACCCGTAAGTCTCGCTCCGGCTATCTCTTCACCCTCGGACGCGGGCCCATCAGTTACAAGTCCAAACAACAGACTTGTGTGACTTACTCCACGTGTGAAGCCGAGTACTACTCTGCGGCTAATGCCACCAAGGAGGGACTCCACCTCCGACAACTCATGGGGAAAATCTTCAACTCCCCCATCACCGAAACCACCCCCATTTGGGAGGACAACCAAAGCGCCATTGCATAATCCTAGAATGCCTTGGTCAGCGAGAAGACTGAGCACATCGGTCTGAAGTGGCACTTCCTCAAAGACCACGTGGAGCAGGGAACCATCAAGTTGAGGTACCTCCCCACTTATTAGATGGTGGCTGACATGCTCACCAAACCCCTCCCAGGACTTGCACTGGCAAGACACCGAAGTGCGATCCTTGGAGGACAAGACCCAATGCAACGCTTCATCCCGTAGCTACCTTCAGGGGGAGTGTTGTAAGTGATACCGTATACATATTAGTTGCTAATAGCTATTGTAAGCTATTCTAGATATGATTAGTACATTTCTAGATCGGTCATACCGATAAAATGTTTGACTCGGTACAGAGCTGTCGCTAGGCTACATCTCTCTCACTTCTGTTGTCCCGAAACCACGCTTGTAGGCTAGTTGTCTCTGTGGCTGTCTTGTTTGCGTGACTGTGACTGTAACTACGTTTGCGTGAGTTATCTTCCACACTAACCGTGTTTGCATGGCTCAATAGATTCCCCGGGCATGACGAGCCTCGTTGCTAGTCTGTTTATGACGGTTGGAAAGCCCTAGCACCTGGCACGAGGACCAAGCGAGAGAGCTGCAAGCTATCTAGGCGGAAAGCAATTTACGTCTATTGCAGTAGAGGGGGGTGACTGAACCTTTTAACAATGCCTTTGTTCGATTATAATCTATTGTAAAACACTAAATAATTAAATATTTTCTCATCTTTCCCTCCATCTGCATTTCCACCTACAAAGACATTAGCGACCGACATATCAAAACATAATTGTGTCTGCAGATAGCCTTGAGAACAACCAGATAGGCCAACAACCATAATGGTTTCGGAGCTCATTGGTCGACGCACGTTTTCGTTGTCGCTTGATTTGCTCGACGATGCTTACTTAACTCGCAGTGGTTTTTGTCGGATCTGGTCATTACGTGCTGATCGTACTTCATGTCGGTGGTTCCAAAGCCTCTGACATTAAGCTTGTTTTACATCATGAACCTCGTACTGGTCAAACCTAGTTTCATGCCGGTTTGATTTTGGCTAACGAAGAGAATTTTAATGCTTTTGTTCGCGAGTTACTCGAGGAAACTAGCCTTACTTTGACCCCTCATGACTTAACCCTATTGAGTGACGCTCCGGTTCACGTCGCATTACTTGGAGGTCGACGTCAGCATGTTTACGTTTACTCGGCATTTGTTTAGGTTCCCTACGTGACGGCCAATTTACGCACCCATGCTAAGCTCGAGCATGTTGTTACTGTCCAATCGACCATTAATCCATATGGTTCTTACGTCGTCCCGACAACAATCAACATATTGACGGTCTTTCTCTTATGCCGGCCAAGCAAAGGTTACTTTCGGCGTTAAAACGTAAGTACGAGTTACTTCACTTTGGTTACGTGACTCAATGAGAGACTTTTCGGTGAGCTGTTATTACCCACGAGGTACTCTATCACGAGGACACGTCGTTACCTTGACAATTCATTTTCTACTCTCGGTTTACAACTGTCGACTCTGGTCATGTGTGGATGCTCATCAGAGGATACATTAATGAGCCGTGTGGTGAGGCTCCGACCGATTTACGCATGGGAGTTTTGGCCCCTTCAACCAACTTTGCTAGCTTGTCCGTAACTCTCAATGAGACACAACGTAACGCTGCAATTCATTCGCCGTTTCAGTCCGGTCGTGAGCCGCGTGATCTAGAAGATTGGCTCGAGGCACAACCTCAACGTTTTGCCATGCTCGTAATTCCTGCTGATTCTTACGGCGCAGTTGTGTGGGTTACCGCTCAATTTTCTGGACCCCTAAACAACTGGTGGCTCACCCGTAAATAACATGCACCAATACCATATTCTTTTGACTCTTTGGTAGAGGAGCTTCATAAAACGTCTTTGTTGCCTAACATTTGCGATGTCGCAATTCACGCCCTGCTAGGAATTACGTAGGGTAACACAAGTTACGCCGCCTACACTCAGCTATTCAACATCTTTTTATGGAGGTCTCGCCAACCTCTTACATACGACCGTCAATGTGCTCGCTTCATTAGTGGATTGGCTACTTTTCCACTTCGGACCCAAGCCAAGTCCCATCGTTCACAGAAGAGGGGTTACACTTTGTCTCTTGTGGAGCTACAAAACTTCCATAACGACATCGTTATTGATTCGCCACACTTGGTTTCTGCTAGGTTAACAAGTGGGCCGTCAACAACACATGGAGGCGGACAACTTACCAACAAGCGATCTTATAAGGACCCATTGGTTGGGGCTTCGAAAATCTAGAAGCGAGGCAAAGGCGCCGGGTTTGGACGAGGTCGTGGTCGCGGGGGATGGACGTGGAGGCCGTGGCCGAACTTCTCCAACTACTGGCGGAATTGACTTTGGCACCATCGCTTGAGCTTTGACCCCGGAGGAGCGTAAGTGCCACATTGAGGAGGGACTTTGCTTCAAGTGCCACAAGAAGGGACACCGTCTTTTCTAGTGCCCGGAGCTTAAAGGCAAGGAGGCTATGGGTGCTCCTTCGGAAACAATGATGGTGGCATGGCTTTTCTGCTAACGAACAGGAGCAGCATGCTACATCTAGTGATCGTCCCGAGACATTGCTATCGACAGAGGTCATCGAAACTCTCTCGATACTTCACACGACTGCAATTGCGACTTCTGCGAAATTAGTAGCATGTCGTCGTCGTCAGAACAATGACAAAGAGAGTCGTAGACATTTAACTAGACGTTCGATTGATTGGAAATTGGTTGACTTTGTTTTTGAACCTCTGTACGCACGGTTTGACTTCACTTTGGAGGGTTGTGCTGATGATGGGTGTCTAAACTCGCACAGTGACTTACCTCATTGTTCGCCGAGTCGTGATTCGCTAGTGGAGGGAGACTTGTCTCGAGAACGTGTGTTCATCAATCCACCCAAGGAATTGGCTGAGCAAATTAATCGTCACGTTGAGAGTTGTCGGCGTACAGCTGCAACACCAACGATGGCCGTGTTTGTTCTTCCTAAGTTCAACGAGCTCACTCGACACTATAAACTCTACCAAGAATTCCCAGCAAGGACACAATTGTTTATTCGCCAGTCGCTGGATGATCCGACCCAACAAGAGGTGGTCGCCTTAACTCCTTGGCATGTCCAACTTTGGTTAGCCCACGTTGATTGTGCTTCTTACGATCCAACACTGCCTATTGTTTCAGATGAACTCACTTGGGTACGTGTACCTCTTGACGACATGGAAGAGTCTATCGCTACGATGAACCAATTTTCCCCGAAAGCTGCCGCCATATGGACGGAAGCTCGGCCCTTAATTCGCATTGATCGGACTGTGGAAAATCCTGATGGTGGATAACTCATTTCCGGATTAGTCGACTGCGCTGCGACTCTTGACTTCGTGTTAGAAGCCTTCGTAAGGCGCTTGCTTTACAAACTTTTAAGTCTCCGTCCGAGACTCCAATTCGACTTGCTAATGGTCAACGTGTGACATCTTCCACAGTCCGCGACATCACTTTCGAGCTGGCTCGTCACGAGTTTCAACGGATACGTCTTACGCGATTTACTCGCTGTTGATCTAGTGCTGGGTTTACCATGGCTTGACGACGAGCATAACTCTTTGCAATTTGGCACTACCTGTGTTTTTACACTGATGGACGGTACAACGGTAGAAACTCAGATTGAGGAGTGACGTCATGAGTGTCTCCTTATGTCACCTGCCAAGATTCAGAAAATCATGCGCAAGACGCGCCGTAGCAGGGGACGTAACGCTTAATTTTACGTGATTGACGTTTCGCCAACACCGGAGCCGCTGGCTGAGTTTCACACTAGAGAGGAGCTTACAACAAAACAACGTGGAAACTTTCGGTCGTTACTCTATGATGACTTCCCGGAGTTACAGCAGCCATTTGATTCGCCGCATGTAAGCCAAGAGTGGGATCATCCCATTCAAACTATTGGCGACCCGATGAGACGTCATCGTCTTAGCAGTTTGTCACTTGCAAAGCGCGTTGAGCTCAACCGCCAACTCAAAGATGCGATGGAAGCTGGTCTGATTCGACCCAACCATAGTGAGATCGGCTCGCCATTTTTTTTTTGTGCGTAAAGCTGGTAGCTCGCTACGCCAATGCATTGACTACCGTGGACTAAACGAAGTTACGCGTAAGGACGCGTACCCACTTCCGCGCGTGGACGACACACTTGATGAGCTGAAAGACGCAAATTTTCATACGCACCTTGACCTCGCGTGTGGCTTCTGGCAAGTTTGCGTACGTGATGAGGCCGTCCACAAGACTGCGTTTCAGACCCCGGATGGCCTAATGGAATGGATCGCCATGCCGTTCGGACTGTGCAATGCACATGCTGCGTTTTAGCAAATGGTAAATGACATTCTACATGTCTTTTTACGTAAGTTCGTTACTGTCCACCTTGACGACGTATGTATTTGCAACCGCACGTTGGACGGACACCTGGAGCACATGCGTTTGGTTCGTCAGCGATTTAAGGAGGAGGGCTTGAAGTTACGTTGTTGTAAGTAATGCTCACTAGCTATTAGTTACAGATAGCTACCGTAAGCTATTCTAGATATAGTACATGTCTACATCGGACAATCCGATACATTATTTGTTTTGGATACAGAGCTGTCGCTAGGCTACAACTCTTCACTTCCTTTGTCCCGACACAACGCCTCAGGTTGGTTGTCCTTATGATTGTATTTTTTTGTGAATGTGAATGTAAATGAGCGTACGTTAGATACCTTCCACTTTGACCGCGTATGCGTGGTTCAAGAGGTTATGGGCCCCCGCCTCAAGTCCCTCACACGCGACCAACTCTTTTCGGCGAGATGCGATGAGGGACTCTCCCGCGAACGGCAAATTTTCTAGCTAATTAGTACTTAATTGTTGTAGTCGGCGTTACCGCCAATATAACTTGCGTGATAAAACCCACCAACAACCCACCCATGTAAGCCGCTCGAGGACGACTGCCCGCCACCCACACCGGAGCACTCTTCGTGTGTGGATAGGGTTCATACATGTCCAAGCTGGAGACGGAGGGGGGGGGGGGGGGGGGGGAGACGCACCGGTGGGTGAATACACACATACAAGGTGCGCGACAACTAGAAATAATAAGCATTGGTAGCGACATTTAGCGCTCAGCCGTCGGCAATCGCCTCCACATGAATTGGCCGCGGCCTCGACTTGTGCCCCACATTGGAGGGAGGACACATGAAAGGTGCTTTGAGACACCCCGGGGCTACAAGCCGAGGGGTCAGCGAGCATCATGCCCGTCAGGCCGTCTCTCTGCAACCGTTGTTAGGAACAAGTCCGGCTAGTGGTTCTTACCGTTGCCTGCTTTTAACCGTATGTCGTCATGGCACCAAAAACTCTCTCGGGCGACCCTCCAACCCACGCACATGGTGACACTGATGGCTAGAGCTCTCAACAGAGATCCCTTGCCCAACCCCATGATGCGCTCGCACTCGTGCTCGAGGAAATGGCGCTCGTCAACGCCCGTCTAGGCGCGCATGTGTCCGACACAACCGCTCAACGCCGCAGTGATGCGCAGCGCGACACCCCGCGCGACGTTCAGCCCACCACCCTCACACAGTCCAACCCAGACCACGTACTACCCCCCACCGCACCCGCATCTCGGGTATCGAGCTCATTCCCACGGACTTCCCTTTCAATTTGACCAGCCGTACCACGTCCCCTCTCCTCGTGGCCAACCGCACCCATAAGGTGTGCCTCCGGCCATGCATGGTCATTCCCCATTCCTTGGTGACATACCTTCTTTCCCTGCTGGCCAATCTTTTTCCCACGCTCATCGTTGTGGCCACAGCGGACGTGGGGGGCGTCGGCCCACCATTGACCCAATGGTCATTGGCCGCCCTCCTCATGAGGCCGCCGGCTTCGACAAGGAGGCCGTCAACCAGTCCATGTAAATATATGTTCCCACCATGGGGCCAAACACATACTTCAAGCTGTGGAAAAGGAACTTTCTTACCTTCCTTTCCCTCAAAGTAGCGTACCTCATCCCCCAGTTGGCCATCCGCGAGTCCGGCGTCTGGCTGGACGAGCAGGCCCAAAACTACGCCTACGCACTCTTGTTGCATGGTGCCAGCTAGAACAACCGTGCTGACTAGGCAGTCAAATGCGTCTCACATGTTCGCCCCGACTGCACCACAATAGCTTGGGACATCTTGTGTGAGAGGTTGGATGGCCGCTCCTTCGCCCGCTCCCTCTCCCTTCAAGACAGCGTCATGCTCCGGCAGGGCCCTGGCCAGTCCCTCACCGAGTACGTCCACTTCATGCGGCAGACATTTGATGACTACAACGAAGTATATGAGATGATTGATGGCTCAGCAACCATCCACCCTCACCACCTCGGCCTCCTCAAGCTGCGTGGTATATCCAACAACGGACCGTTCGGCAAGGCTAAACAATGCGTCATTAACGCCTTCGACACAAACTACCTCTTGTTTGCGGACGAAGTCATGGCCAATATTCTCCACCTTGCCTTGAACATGGAGGATGAGCTCCCGGGGGCTGACGCCACTGTCCCAAGCAAGTCTGCCTCACCCATCCCCGTATTTGTCGCTGCTCGCCGTGGGTCACACGGTGGACGTGGCAACTACAACCGTGGTAGTTGCGGTGGACGTGGCCTACCCAACAAGTGTAGTGGATGTGGCAGCCTTGACCACATCCTCTCTTCTTATGCGGCGTCAGATGATACCCTCATGAAATGGACACTTGCCAAGCGCAAGCTCATCGCCCAGAAAAATTGGCAACCACAACAGCACTGCCCTCGCGCATGCTGCCCTCTTGAGCGACCTCTCCCTCGCGGACACCTCTCCGCCTACTCCCTCGATTTTCCCATCCTTGAGGAGTACACCGACGTGTACGACGACACAAAGGTGAGTCTTCCCTCTAGTTATGTTGCTTTTTTTTTCTCCCTCGACCATGGCCGTGACATCTCTGACTTTTGGGTTGTCGATTCGGCCTGCTCAATCAACCTTGCCGCGTGTCGCGACGATTTTGTTACGTTCGAGCCTCCGTCGGGCGCTTCTCACATCGGCGGTGCAGGGGTTGACGTCCAGAGCAGTGGCACCATCCGACTCGCCATTCCTCATGTGTTTGGTCATATTATCCACCGAATTATCCGCGCACTGTTTACTCCCGACCTATCCTTGCGGTCTTCTCAGTGCATTGGATGTCTCCTCAGTGTTAGATGGATGCGGTCACACTGCGGCTGCAAGTTCCTTTTTCTAACCGACTCTGACATTGGATTGCTCGTGGTCTCCACATGAATGAAAGTGCAAAAACCTTCCGGGAACGGCCTCTACCTGTTGAGCCACTCCACAAGCTCGCATGACTCACCCCCGCTAGACACCTCAGCTGTACGAGACAGTAGTGTAGCCCTGACTTCTGTTGCAAGACATGGTTTTGTGTGGTAATCAAGTTGCTACACAGCAATGTTGTTCGAGTAGCATCGTGATAGTACGGCTGTGACTCAGCACAATAAGATGATAAGCCAATCAACAATACAGAGGATTAGGTTGCTGATAGTGGCAAGTTGCTGAGCGTTAGATATCATCTAAAGGCTCATAATATATGTTGGCGTGTGCTCACCACAAGGTGAGTGCATGTCCCGTGATAGGCAAGTGCTAGGCACTTGCTGAGGGTGAGATGACATGCAGTGTCACTCACCGAGTGTAAGCATTCCTTATTGCCCCCTCAACTTTGACAGGTTATGGGCCCTCTAGCTGCTAGTTGTTGGAGTCATTTGTCTTGACTAGAACCTAGAGCTTGCTTCTCGAAGATTGGTAGAACTTTGTGGTGTCGCACGATACGTGAGGTGCGGCTGGCTCACAAAGTGGCTGGCTCTTGCTTGTGTTTGTAGCTTGACTTCGATACCCGGCTGGTAGCGACTTGTTTGTGTCGCTTGGAGCCGGCTTGAACCCCCGAACGCCGTCTCGTGTGACGTGAAGATCGGCTTGCTTTCCTTTGTTATAGCTTGGCGCTTTCTGGAATTTTATTCGCTTCCGGAGCTTGTCACCCGCCAGTTTCTTTTCTCGTGAAAGCCTATAGTGGTCCGGCTGAAATTTTGGAAAGGCATCTTACCACAAGTGTACTAGCACTCCTGTACGACGTCACTTGACCGACCTTCTGAGACTCGTTTCTGATTGCCTTGGCTGTATAGACTCCGGGAGTACAACTGCGTGTTCGGTCAGCCCTTTGTCGTCTCCTTTTCTGAGCCGTGTTGCCCACCTCTTCACCGGTACTTGGTGCTTTTCTTGTTGGCATTTTTCCTGATTTTCTGGTGCTTTTGCGAGCGCATCCGACGTACCTGCTATGGACTCCGTGAAACTACCCAAGTTAAGTGGGGAGAGACGAGATTTTGACGTGTGGAAGAAACGTGTCCGTGCATTTGGCTTGATGCAAAGTGGGCTCCGGCTTTGTCGTCGGATGGTGCCGCTTCCTCTCAACAACAAGTCGACATGTACTCCACATTGATTCTTGCGCTGCCGGAGGACGACCTTTCCATTATCGAGAATGTTAGCGAGGATGACAAGACCTGCGGCCACACTGCATGGACTGCGTTAGTCAATCATTATGAGGACGATGGTATTTACCGGTGTACGGAACTATTGCAGGACTTGGAGACGCCGCAAGCGGACGGCGAGAGCGGCATTCAGTACCCGAACCGGTTAGTTCGACTGCAACGACAGCTTGCCCGAGTTGGGGACGTCGTCCACGACCGGCGTATCATCATGTACTTGGTGAAGGGCCTGCGCAGCGAATAGCACTCCATCACCGACACGTGGGACGTACACGACCTCAGCATGGATACCGTCAAGCGTGATCTTCGTCAAAAGGGCATGCGCATCGAGAGTCGTGCGCAATCACATACAACGGAGCCCCAACACCTACGGCTTTTGCAGCGTCTCATGATGACTCAAGGACTGAACTTTTGAAGCGGCAAGTCTCCGAGCTCCAAGACCAACTGAAATCTCTTTAAGGAGCTGCGACTACTCGTCGTACCTCATATAGCAGAGGCGGAGCGAGAATTTTTCGTGGTGTTTGCTATGGCTGTGGTAAGAAGGGCCATCGCAGGTCCGAGTGCCCCGTCAACAACACCGGATGTAACTCTGCGCAAGTGGACTCCCCGGTTGCTTTTCCGGCGGTCATGGACGTGACAGCCACCCCTGCGAGGCCATTCTCCGAGGCTCGACACATGTTCGAGCGCGATGGGGAAACGTGGATGTGGTTGGCCGACAGCGGCGCCAGCCATCACATGACTAGTGTACGCCGTGACTTCTGTGAGTATCGAGCGCTCACCGACCGGCTTTGGGTGAAGGGTATCAGCGCCCGCGCTGTTGGAGTGGGCTCGGTCCGCATCATTGTGAAGGCTTAAGATGGAGATGAGATTCCTGCCACGCAAAAGAATGTGCTCCACGTTCCTGAGCTATCCCGTCGTGCGTCGTGGTCTTACCATCGGCTTTTCAGCCTCACCCAAGCTCGGCGACAAGATCATTATGTGGTGTTAGCTGATCCCGTGGACCACCTTCGTCTTCATGCCGGTCATGGTGGTGGCGTGGTGGTTCCGTTGGAGCGCGCGCATTTGTTGGTGTCATATCCTAGCCATTTAGCTAAGTGCTAGTATGTGACATTATTTATTTCCTCTAAATGGTACCTGTATCTTAGCGATATTCAGTGACTCTTTTATTGTCATCACGGCAGTACAACTGTATCGCCGTATTTTCCCTCGACAGTACAGAGTTACTAGCAGTATCTCTTCTAGATAGTTCTCTTCTAGATAGTTCTAAGAGCTTGTGTGATAAGGTTAGATAGACGGTACAGGTAACCTGAGTTAACCTGTATCACTAGTAATAGTTTGGTTTAGTTAGCAGACAGCACAAGCTACAGGTTCTAAGGCTGTTTCTAGAACACCTGAGGTGTGGATATTTAAGACGGGGACTTACTGGTAGAGGTGAGAGACCGGTACAGAATAGAATCACGCCACACCCAGATTGTAAGAAACCCTGTTCCTAAGACAATCTTACTAATTCTCTCTACGCTGTATAATTAGATCCAGAGATTAGGTTCTACTATTAGTCTAAGGTTGCCAACTTAGCCTAACCAAAGTAGCACCTCACACGTGGTTTCGGAGCCTCAGAACAGCTAGACGAGACGAAGATGTCTAACCGAGCAGGAGAGAGACTACCAGAGGAAGTTGATGGTCGACCAAAGGGGGCGCCTTCTGGGCCGACACAGCCGACGTCGACAGATGGTAGAAGACAGACAGTGCGAGAAGGATCGAGTCCCACGATGGAGCCTATGTCGGTACACGTCACCGAGATGCTACAACGACTAAGTAACCGAGTTGACACTTTTTCGACTGAGCTATCTCAACTGCGTGACCACGTCGACAACGGTTTCAGACATTTTGAAGGACGAGTGAACAGAAGCCGAGAAACGGAGAATTTTCTTCGAGGAGAACAATTGAGATCGGAGAGGACGCGAGAGATGCCAAGCATGATGCCGAACGATGTCAAACCAGCCAAGATCAAGAGCATCGCTACGACTAACATCGACGAGCTGAGAAACTGGTTCCGACATGCACGAGGGTATCTACGGTATCACAGCGTTAACCATGAAGAGCAAAGAGGAGTGTACTGGGTATCTGGCTTTCTGGAAGGACCACTATCGAAGTGGTGGTACTCCCAAGTTGCGCAGACTGGAGATGAAGTCGGTGGAGGATTTTCCGGAGATTCTGAGATGGAGAAATCCTTAATTCAGGAATTCTGCGGAAGAACACCGGCGGAACAAGCGAGATTGAATTTGGACAAAGCGAGACAGAAAACCACGGTCCTGAAGTACGCGAACTATTTTCGAGAACAATTATTGGAGCTTCCTCACCGTCACGAAGAAGATAACGTACATGATTTCCAGCGCGGTTTGAGACCCTCGATTCATAAGGAGGTTGCCCTGAAAAACCCTAAGACCCTACACGAGGCGATTCAAGCAGCTCTGCGAGCGGAGGCAGCGGAGACCAAGATTGAGACGACCCAACGCTCGACAGGCCGACTGAACGCCATCGAAGAAGACAACGACTTTTCAGAGGCAGTGGAGGAGATCGACAGTGAGTCGGAGGAAGATTCGCATGGCGCGACCGAAGAAAAGCCGCGGGAGCTGTACGAGATTAGACGCCTCACTCAAGAGGAGGTCGACAGATTTAAGAAGGAGGGCAAGTGCTTCATTTGCCACAAGAAGGGACACATCGCTATCGACTGCCCAGACAGAAAGAACAAGAAGAATGACAGAACGAGGAAATCCCGGCCGGGAAAGTGAGACCTGAGTCGGCAGCTCGCGGCAAGCTGCAGGATGAGGTTTCGTCTCCTACAGCGACTCAGGAAGAGACCAGAACAGAAGAAGTACGAGACCCGTTACCTCAAACGACATTGAGGCCAGTCTTTAGGAGCAAGGACTTTAGCGACTGGATGATGAATAGGGAGTATTTCCTGAAGTACTCTCAGACCTACGGACCTTTCGACTTAGATGGAGCTAGCGATAATGACGGCCTTAATTCTCAAGTGGCGGAGGATTTTTGCTGTCCGGCGCGCCCGTTTCAGGAGAGAGATTTACAGAAGTACCGGAGAATTTGGCTAAATGCGCCATTTAATGAATTGGAAGATTTTTTGGGCCATTATTTGCGGAGTAAACTGCTTCATCCCCATCTGCGAGCGGTTATAGTGGTTCCAAAATGGAGGGCAAAACCATGGTTCAAGCTGCTGCGAAATTTCCGACTTGTCGACGAGCTGGCGGCGAAAGAACATGTGTTTACCTGCCCCACGAACGATGGAATAGAAGGAAGAAGGCAAGATGTTGGACCGACAAGATGGACGACGCAAGTCTACGTCGACGACACCGATCGAGTTCGATTTCTGCCTCAGAATCTACAGAATCCCCCGAAGACCTACTGGACTCACTCGACGACTCTTGTTACCGATGGCCGACGAGTGTTACTAGCGAAAGAGGACACTGGCATGGTCTGGTTTCCTGGTGGCAAACAGGAGATTGAAGACGCGACCCCGGAATACACAGCAGTGCGAGCTCTTACGGAGACAACTCGATTTAAGGTGAGCGAAACAAATTTACGCCTTTTAGGGACGGAGTCTTCCGGACAAAATAAGCACTACGTGTATATCGCTCGCGTTCGACCCGGATCGATACCGGACGCTACGTCAACTTCTTCGGCAGTATGGGCTACCTGGAAGGAATTAATTTCGGCACGGCGTACGGGTTATCTAGTCTGTGGAGAACAGCAGTTCCCTCTTCGTTACGAGACTTTTGGGAAACCGATCGACGGGTGGATGAACAAGAACGTCCGACTAGAAGACAGTGTTTCTGCGACGCTACATGTATCCACAACCCAGTCTGGAACAAGTCTGTTAGTGTTGGGAGGCACCTTACGCGGACATCGATGCCGTATTTTGGTTGACTCTGGCGCTTCGGAAAATTTCTGCAAGGCTGAGTGGGTACGGGAGCATCACATCCCGACGGTTACTGGAGAGAAATACCGGATAAAATTGGCAGATGGTAGTACAACTACGACTCGCCAGCGACTACGGAATGAAGTGCTCACAGTAGGGACCCTGGACATACGTCTGGACGCAATTACGACAGAACTGGATAAATTCGACATCATCCTCGGTCAACCTTGGTTACAAGCCGTCAACCCGGATATAGATTGGTCTACTAAAACGATTCGCGACCGTAAAACTGGCGAAGCTATGGTGTCTGGCGACGAGTACACCGTACCTGTGACAGTACATCACTTGGAGGCGGATGCGATGGCAAAGCTGCTTAGACAACAACCAGCAGACCTCTTCGTGATTGGACTACGAGAAGTACAGGACGCGGTCGACGACATCAACACTGATCAACAACCTGAGTGGACGACTTCGTTACGAGATTCCTTGAATGAGTTTACGGACATTATCAAGGAGCCTGACGGTCTACCGCCAACTCGCGAGTGTGACTTTGAAATTAATTTGGAGTGCGATGAACCACCCAAGGAGCGAACGTACCGTATGTCACCAGCAGAACTCCGGGAGGTTCAAGTACAGTTGCAAGACTTACTCGCAAAAGGCTGGATTCGTCCGTCTAAATCCCCGTACGGTGCCCCGATTTTATTTGTACGCAAGAAGGATGGTACCATGCGTATGTGCGTAGACTACCGGAAACTCAACGACCTCACGAGGAAAGACCGAACACCGTTACCCCGGATTGATGAGTTACTCGACTCGCTATATGGGGCTCACTATTTCAGCACGCTGGACCTGTATAAAGGCTATCATCAAGTTCGAGTCAAGGAGCGCGACATACATAAGACAGCATTCCGAACTCATTACGGATTGTTCGAATACTGCGTTCTACCCTTTGGACTTTGTAATGCCCCAGCTGGATTCCAAGCGATGATGAATCGAGTTTTGGCCCCGTATCTTGGCAAGTTCTGCGTGGTATATCTGGACGACGTGTTGATCTACAGTAAGACGGCCGACGAACACCTCGAGCATATTCGACTCGTGTTACGAGAGCTGCAGCGACACCAGTTGCATATCAAACTCTCTAAGTGTTACTTCGGACGATCGAGCGTCAATTTTCTTGGGCACGTGGTGGAAGCTGGACAGATCCGAATGGACCCCGACAAGGTTGAGGCAGTACAGCATTGGCCCCGACCGAAATCTGTGACTGAAGTACGTGGATTTCTGGGACTTGCTGGATATTACCGGAGGTTTATCAACCAATTCGCAACCCTAGCAACCCCATTAACGGACCTGACCAAGAAGACACCGGAATTTCGCTGGACTCCTCAAGCCGAGTCAGCATTCGAGCAAATTAAAGACGCGATGGTACGTGCACAAGTACTGGTAATTCCTGACACTTCTCCTAATGCAAGGTACACACTGTACACAGATGCTTCTGGATTTGCAGTAGGAGTTGTGTTGTTACAAGACCAAGGTATTGGATTACAACCTGTTGCGTACCATGCTCGAAGGATGAACAAGCATGAGGTACACTATCCTGTCCACGAACAAGAGCTACTGGCAGTTCGCGACGCTCTACTGAAGTTCCGTTGCTACTTAGATGGCGCGGCGGGATTTACAGTAATTACGGACCACGACACGTTGCGACACTTCTTTCGGCAGCGCGATTTGTCTACTCGACAGGTGCGATGGCTTCAAGTTCTAGCACCTTACCAGCGACAGATGGACATCGTATACAAGAAGGGAGCAGTCAACCATGCAGACGCTCTGTCTCGCCGACCTGACCTGAAGGACTCATTACAGAAGCTGCGACTGTTACGCGATTGGACCAACGATGAAGCAGAATGCGAGTCACACGCGCAGATTTTTTCCCTGGAATCCCGGTCACATCCTGACTCCGGACTTCATGCGGAAATCAAAAGCGCTTACGATTCGGACAAATATCTGCTTACCCGGAAATTTCTGCCTACCTGGCTGGTACGTCAATCTAATGGACTCTTGTACGCCTACGGAACAAGACTATATGTTCCGAACGTCTCTACATTGCGATCAAGAGTACTGTACGAACTACACGACGCACCGACCGCGGGACACCCTGGTATTATTCGACTATTGGCAACAGTAACCCGGACGTTTTGGTGGCCTAACATGAAGCGGACAGTACAACACTATGTACGCAGTTGTGTTACCTGTCAACGCAACAAGGCAGCGCGACACAAGCCTTATGGACTCCTTCAATCGCATGAGGTACCGACCAGGCCCTTTGAGCATGTATCGCTTGACCTGATTACGGACCTTCCTGAGTGCGATGGGTATGATGCTGTGGTGGTATTCGTCTGTATGCTTACGAAACGGACGATTGTCGAGCCAATTACGAAAACGATTACAGCGGAACAATTAGCAAAAATTATGCACCGCGCTGTTTTTCGGCATTTTGGCTTACCACGGAAATTAATATCCGATCGAGATCCCCGGTTTATGAGCGACTTCTGGCAAACCCTATTTAGGGCTGTTGGCACCAAGCTTAATATCTCTACGAGCTATCACCCCCAGACAGATGGCCAAACTGAACGAGTAAACCAGACATGGGAGCAAGTCATACGATGCTATGTGCACCCCTTGCACGACGACTGGGTTCAACACCTTACCAACGTGGAGTTCGCGATCAACGCAGCGGTTTCTACGTCAACGACTATGTCTCCATTTAAGGCGACGCTAGGATTTGAGCCGACATCTCCAACGACGGCTACATTTGAAGATAACGAGCCTAGCCGTACTTTACCGGAGCAAGTGAAGATTCTGGTCGAGATGCACAGATTTTCCCACGACTGCGTCAAAGCAGCCCAGGCACACATGCAAGACGCTCCAAATCGGCACCGGTTACCAGTACCTTTTACAGTTGGCGACAAGGTTAAGCTCAAGGCGACAAATCTACGGTTTGTACAACAGCCATGTTCTAAACTACGCGACCGCTACATTGGACCGTTTCTCATTACGGAGGAAGTTTCCCCGGTTGCATTTCGGCTTAAGCTACCCCCTGGAGTACGGATTCACGATGTTGTACATGCCAGTCTACTGGAAAAATGGAATTCAGAACCAGAACATGCCAACAGTGCGCAGCCAATTCCGATTGTGCACGATGCGAAGCGATTTGAAGTCGGCAAAATACTCGACGTGGCTTTTAACTCCAATGGCATGGGACTTTTGTTTAAGGTCCGCTGGGCAGCACCGTTCAACGTACCTAGCGAGGACACTTGGGAACCCATGCGAGGAGTCAACCACTTAAGCATCTTTTCCGAATTTCTTCGAACGGATGTTTATCGAGAATTTTCTGGCACCCCTGACTTTGTCAGATTTCGCAATCGCTGGCCTGCAAGAACCCCCAAGAAACCAAGACCCTGAGTACTGCACAGCGAGGACGCTGGTGCTTAAGGAGGGGAGAGTGTCATATCCTAGCCATTTAGCTAAGTGCTAGTATGTGACATCATTTATTTCATCTAAATGGTACCTGTATCTTAGCGATATTCAGTGACTCTTTTATTGTCATCACGGCAGTACAACTGTATCGCCGTATTTTCCCTCGACAGTACGGAGTTACTAGCAGTATCTCTTCTAGATAGTTCTCTTCTAGATAGTTCTAAGAGCTTGTGTGATAAGGTTAGATAGACGGTACAGGTAACCTGAGTTAACCTGTATCACTAGTAATAGTTTGGTTTAGTTAGCAGACAGCACAAGCTACAGGTTCTAAGGCTGTTTCTAGAACACCTGAGGTGTGGATATTTAAGACGGGGACTTACTGGTAGAGGTGAGAGACCGGTACAGAATAGAATCACGCCACACCCAGATTGTAAGAAACCCTGTTCCTAAGACAATCTTACTAATTCTCTCTACGCTGTATAATTAGATCCAGAGATTAGGTTCTACTATTAGTCTAAGGTTGCCAACTTAGCCTAACCAAAGTAGCACCTCACAGTTGGTGTGGTTGCCGGCGCGGGTTGCTTCGTCGACTCCTACCGCTTCGGTCGCCACTGCGCCATTGGAAAAACGGTTGTGGCATTCCCGACTCGGTCACCTTGGCGAGTCGCAATTGGACGGGCTCTTGGCCACTGAGGTGGAGGGTGTGGCATTTTCTGCGTCGGAGAAGTTGGGCTTCTGTGAGACGTGTGTTGTGTGTAAGTCGCACGTCCGCCGTATCTCTCGTGAGCCGGCTGACCGGAACGTTGGTGTCTTTGAGGTCCTCGGCTTAGACTTCTGCGGTCCTATGAGTGTTCCATCCTTGGGAGGACGGCGGTACAACTTGTGTGCGGTTGATTTCCGGAGCCGTTTCATGCTGCATGATGCGGTCCGCTCCAAGGATGAGGCTCCCGCCTCGTTCCGTCGCATGTTGACTACCATCCGCTCTCTTGGTAAGGCTAGGGATCAGCCATCGATGCATCGTCGATAGTATCATCATCACCGGGTGATTGTGCCATCGATGTGATAGGTTGCAACATCGACATCGACACGATGGCAGTAGTGCTAGCATCAATGCCATCAATTATCAAAACAATTGTAAAATATTGATTATCTAAGCCCAATGTATCGATATATCGTCCCAAATATCGATACATCGGCGATAGTATCGGCTTAAATTGCCATCGATGTCAGCATCCCAAACTATCAACACCATCAACATCGACAATCCAAAATATCAATACCATCAACATCGACGTTGCAAAATATCATTACCATCAACATCGACAAAATTCACTTGATCCCTAGCCTTATCTCTTGGGCACACGGTTCGTCGTCTTAGGGTGGACAATGACACGGTGTTCTTAGGTGCTGCCTTCCGAAACCTCTTGGATGAGTTCAACATCGTTGAGGAGATCATTGCCTCTTACGCGCATTGGCAACATGGCCGGATTGAGCGGCAGTGGGGGACATTGGTCCCGATGGCGCAGTCAATGATCCGGCAAGCCGCGCTGCCTAAATCGTATTGGGCTCTAGCGATGGCCGCTGCGGTGCATGTCCGCAATCGTGTGCATAGTAACGGAGCCGGCGGTGTACCTTTCACCTTGGCGACCGGTAGACGAGCTGATCCGAGCTCCATGCGGGTCTTCGGCTGTCCGGCCTATGTCCACGTTGACAAGTCTCAACGCCGCAAACTTGACGATCGCGCGTGAAAGGGTGTCTTTGTGGGCTATGCTTCCGAATCCCCTGCGTGGTTGGTGTACAATCTTGCTACTCGTCGGGTGGTGAGCAGCCGTAACGTGGTGTTCGATTAGGCTGCAGTCCTCACCATGGGGGAGAGCAATGCGGAGCAACGCACTGATGATGAAGAGGACAGCATCCCGCGCACCATGTGTAGCGAGGAACGGGATACACCTTCGCGGGAGTCGCCGCTACGGGAGTCGCGGCAGCATTCCGGGTCGACGGAAGATGAACGGGACATGCATTCGGGGGAGACTCCACGTCCAAGGTATAATCTTCGATCCACTGCCGCACCACAGCAATGCGTACCCAGTCCAAGGTATAATCTCCGTTCAGCGGGCGCTTCGGGAGATGGATGGACTACGGGAAGTACCGCGGCTATTAAGTCATCCAGCAGCCCGACCGTTCAAGAGCCGGTGTCATACAAGCAAGCGCTGAGGAGTCCCCAATCGGGGGAGTGGGAGGCAGCTATCAAGAGCGAGTACGACTCACTTGTATCTCGGAAAACCTGGACATTGGTCCCTTGTCCTGCCGGTCGCAAACTCGTAGATTCCAAGTGGGTGTTCAAGCTGAAGCGCGATGCCAATGGACAGATTGCAAGGTACAAAGTAAGACTTGTGGCTCGCGGGTTTACTCATGAGAAGGGTGTGGACTACCATGAGACCTTCGCTCCCACAGTAAGGGTGATTTCTATTCGAACGTTGCTCGCGCTTGCTGCTTATAATGATTGGGAGGTGGAGCAGCTTGATGTGGTGACGGCAATTTTGGAGGCCGATATCGATGAGGAAATCTACATGAGGCAGCCGGAAGGATTCCGTCACTTCGACATCAATGGAGAGGAGCGAGTGTGCTTGTTGAAGAAATCATTGTATGGCCTCAAGCAAGCTCCTAGGAACTGGAATAAGACCATCACAACATGGCTAGAGGAGTATGACTTTACCCAATCCAAGGTGGATCCCGGCATTTACGTCTTCATCAAGGAGGGTGAGCTTTATGTCTTGGTGTTGTACGTGGACGACAGCATCATCGTCGGACCAGCGGGTAGCTTCATCGTTGGGTTCAAATCGGCTTTCGGCGAAAGGTTCAACGTGCAAGACCTCGGTCCAGTGTCTTGGTTGCTTGGCATGACAGTCGAGCGTGATCGTGGCAGCCGCACCATCATGATTGGTCAACAATAATACGTCTTAGATATGTTGGAGCGCTTCAACATGATGGGCTGCAAGCCGGTGGGCTCACCTATGGCGGTCGATGCTTTGAGCAATTGTGTGGAGACGTCGACATCAAGGTTGCCTCCCGGTCTAGTGCCGTACCAAAGCTTGATCGGCAGCTTGTGGTACGCTTCCTGAAGCACACGGCCCGACATCACCATGGCTGTTAGCCACCTTAGTAGGTACATGTCCGACCCCTCTCAGTCACATTGGGAGCAAGCCAAGAGGGTGCTCCGCTACCTCAAGGGGACCGCAGATTCGGTCTTGATGTACGGTGGCGCACCTCATCAACGGTGGTAGGATGGTCAGATTCTGACTACGCGAGTGATATTGGCGAGCGGCGCTCTCGCACGGGGTATGTGTTCATGCTCAACGGTGCAACGGTGAGCTGGAAAAGTCAGCGGCAACAAACTGTGGCGTTGTCGACAGCGGAGGCTGAGTATATGGCGCTGACTGCGGCCACTCAGGAGGCGATGTTTTTGAAGCAACTTCTCCACGAGTTTCACCAAGACTCCGGGTCTCCCATCACAATTCACGAGGACAATCAGAGTTGTATTGCACTCAGCAAGAATAGCATGACGACCGGACGCAGCAAGCACATGGACGTGAGATACCACTTCTGTCGGGAGAAGGTGGAGAGCGGAGACATCGAGGTGCAGTATTGTGCGGCGGAGAACATGCTTGCTGATGTGCTTACCAAGCCATTAGTGAGTGCAATGCATGGCAAGTTGTGCAATGCCATCATGGGATTGCCTGCGTAGCAAGGGGGAGTGTTGCGAGACATGGTTTTGTGTGGTAATCAAGTTGCTACACAGCAATGTTGTTCGAGTAGCATCGTGATAGTACGGCTGTGACTCAGCACTATGAGATGATAAGCCAATCAACAATAGAGAGGATTAGGTTGCTGATAGTGGCAAGTTTCTGAGCGTTAGATATCATCTAAGGCTCATAATATATGTTGGCGTGTGCTCACCACAAGGTGAATACGTGTCCTGTGATAGGCAAGTGCTAGGCACTTGCTGAGGTTGAGATGACATGCAGTGTCACTCACCGAGTGTAAGCATTCCTTATTGCCCCCTCAACTTTGACAACTTCACATCTTGACCATGAATTGTGGCACCGCCGCTGTGGGCACATTAACATGCAAAGCCTTAAGGCCCAACATACACACGGTGTTCCGTCCATTCCGGCGCTACCGGTCTGTGTAAAACTGTTTCCTGCGACTAGTGTCTCTTGCACAAAGCAAGTGCCGCCCCTCGCAATACATTTGCGTGCCCTAAACCACCGCGACCTCTCATGAACATGTCATCAGATATATGGGGCCATGTGGATGTCCCCTCCCCTCACGAACTTCGCTATTGCCTGCTCGTCATCGACCATCATACTAACTACATGAGGGTGCGTTCCTTGAGTTTAGGGTTTGAAAAGACGCCACGTGCACGCAGCTTTAGTCCATCCTGCTAGAAATCCGCCACACACACGCACACACCACTCCTCCTCCGGTTCCTTTGCCCCCGTGCTGAAATTTGACTCTGAACCCGTGTTCGAGGCCACAACGACTCGCCTTATTGGGTGTCGGTGTCAAGTACTCAGCCCCGTATGCTCACCACATGCTCAGCAAGGCCGAACGCCCGTGGTGGACTCTCCGGGACAATGCGTTTGCACTGATGCACAGCATGTCCGTTCCGAACTCCATGTGGTCGCGCGCAATCAGCACCGTGGTCTACCTTCGCAACCGCATGTTCAGCCGCACGGTTGGTGTCTCAGTTGGCGTTCCCCTAACGCTTCTCACGTCGTTGGAGCCCGACGCCTCCAAGTTCCGTGTGTTCGGGGGCAGTGTCTTCGCCAAGGTGCCCAACAAGCTCAGTCGCAAGTTTGGAGAGAAAGCGTTTCGTGGCATCATGGTCGGCTACCTGCCTGACGCCCCGGGGTATCGCATCTACAACCCTGCTACACGACGCATTACCACGTTAGTCCATGTTGTGTTTCAAGAAAATGTTCCCGGTTCCCCCCCCTCCCTGACAGTCGATTCGCTGATTTGTGACGATCCCGAACTAGACAGTGACCGCGGTTCAACACCCCAGTCGCACCCCCTGCACATTGACCCGCGGGCCGACGAGGAACTTCACCTTGACCCCCATGTTGTAGCAACGGCCCCACCGTTGCTAGACCACGACCGTCCTAGCCGCCTCCGGTTCCACCCCATTCGCCACGGCGAACTAGTGGCTCATCTGTCCGACCACCCTCGTGTGTTCGTTGCCACGTGTTACGACCCTGAGGAAGGCCAAACCCACCGAGGACAACGTCGCGCATCCCGACATGGCGACACTCATCACTTGCCCCCCGCATCTCTCTGCGGGTGCGACGCCGCCTGACATTGCCCTCATATCGGCCACGGACTGCGTAGAGCCGACCTCGTACCGTGCCGCCCTCACAAGCGCTCAAGCTTCTGACTGGCAAGCTGCAATGCAACATTATTATGACCCCCTCATGGACAATGGCGCGTGGGAACTTGTTGACCTCCCCGCCGACCGTACGGTCGTTAAAACCATGTGTATCTTCAAGATTAAGTTGGACACACAGGGTGAAGCATGTCTCTATAAGGCTCGCTTCGTGGCCAAAGGATGCAGCCAACGTGCGGGTCTTGACTAAACGGAAACCTTCTCCCCGGTCATCCGCATGGCTAGCCTCCGTCATTGCTGCTGCCAATTCCACCTTTTCCTCGCCATTGTTGTTGCCAAGGACATCGACCTCTATCAACTTGTCATCGACACCGCGTTCTTGCATGCACCCATCACGGAGGGCATTTACATCCTCAAGCCCCTCGGGTTCTCTGACGGCACGAATAAGGTGTGCCACCTCAAACGCTGCATGTACGGCCTCAAGCAATCCCCCCGCGAATTCAACATGCTACTCCTGGACTAGCTCGTCGACACTGGTTGGCAGCAATATTTCTACGACCGTGCATCTACATCTTTCGCACCGGCTCCATCTTCGCGATGATTGCCATGTACGTGGATGATATCCCGGCGGCGTGCAACGACAAGGCTTGAGGCTCGACTCGGCGCGCGATTCAAGATAAAGGATTTGGGCGTTTTCTCCGAATTCCTCGGCATGCACATCACTCGCGACAGGTCAGCCCGAACTATCTCCTTGGACCATTCAAAGTACTCACGTGACATCTTGGACAAACATTGTATGACGGACTGCAAACCCTCGCCCCTCCCTATGGATCCCGGCTTCGTGTCCGGCCTTGCGCGCATCGACTCGCCACCCCTAACGGGCGTGGCGAAGGGCATCTATCCCAGCCTCTTGGGCATCCTTCAATATGCGCCCGTTTGTACGCGCCCAGACGTCTCCACAGCCTTGAGCATCCTTGGCTCGGCTCAAGCACATTCCACGGATGTTTACCTCTAAGCCCTCAAGAAGGCGGTCCGCTACCTCAAAGGTACCATCCAATTGCGCTTGATGTTGGCGGGGGGGGGGGGGGGGGGGGGGGGGGGGGGGGGGGGGGGGGGAGAACCGATCACAACCTCCAACTCACAGGCTTCGCCGACGCCGACTGGGCGAATGCCAAAAGCACACGAAAGTCCCGCTCGGGCTACTTGTTCACACTCGACCGAGGGCCTATAAACTACGAGTCTAAGCAACAGACATGCGTCGCGCAATCCACATGCGAGGCGGAGTATTACTCTGCAGCATACGCGACCAAGGAGGGACTAAACCTCCGCCAACTCATAGGGAAGATCTTCAACGCCCCCGTCACCGGAACCACCACCATATGGGAGGCCAACTAAAGCGCTATCGCTTACTCCCGGAACGCATTGGTCAGGGAGAAGACCAAACACATCGGCATGAAGTGGCACTTCTTGAAAAACCACGTGGAACAGGGAACAATCAGGCTACGGTACCTACCCATTGACCAAATGGTGGCAAACATGTTCACCAAGCCATTACTAGGACCGGCACTCACAAGACATCGATGAAGTGCGATCCTAGGATGGAGACGCATAGCCTATGCAACGCTTTACCCCACAGCTATTTACATGGGGAGTGCTATAAGTAATGCTCACTAGTTATTAGTTATCGATACCTATTGTAAGCTATTCTAGATATGTGTAGTACATGTCTAGATCGGAAAATCCGATACACTGTTTGTTTTGGATACAAAGTTGTCGCTAGACTACAGCTCTTCACTTCCTTTGTCCCGACACCACGCCTTGGGCTCGTTATCCTTGTGATTGTCCTTATGTGCGACTATGAATGTAACGGAGCGTACGTTCGTTACCTTCCACTCTGACCGTGTATGCATGGTTCAACATACGCGTGAAAAAAGTGTTTCTTCGGTCTACGTGAGATGGAGTATCTTGGCTACAATGTGTCAGATCATAAAATTTCCGTTTCGAGAAAGAAAGTCGAGGCCGTTGCAGACTTGCCAGTGCCTACGACGCAGAAGGAGGGTCGCAGTTTCGTGCAATTCTGCAACTTCTACGCCAGATTTATCCATCATTTTAGCGACCTTACGGCTCCGTTGACGGACTCACTGCGAAAGTCCCAGCCACATAGGGTTACGGTGACGCTTGTTTGTTTGGAAGCTGTGAGACTCTCAAGTTACGGCTCATTTCCGCGCCATGTCTGATCCTTCTGGAGGTCATCTCGGACGCGACGTTCACCGTGGATACATATGCTTCGACAGTGGGGATTGCAACATTCATACTGCAAGACCAAGGAGGAGGACTTCAACCAGTCTCATACTAGGCGCGTAAGCTGAATCTAGTTGAGCGTGGCAACACTTACTTTGCGTACGATTTAGAAGCTTTGGCCGTATGCGAAGCAGTCAAGCATTGGAGATGTTACCTTGAAGGGTACTTTAAGTTCCTTGTCGTCACAAACCACGAGACACTGCGACATTTGCTCAGGCAACATAACAACATGTTGAACAAGTGGCAAGCACGTTAGCTGCGGGACTCGCAACCGTTTGTGGGCTCGATGACACTTGCGTACAACAAGGGGGTTCGGAACGAAGCTGATCCATTATGTCGGCGATCAAACCTCGTACCTCAAGCCACGGTTCCATTGTTTTGGGATGACGAGGTTCCGTCATATCGAGAATTACGACGGAAGTCCCAGCCGCTCTTAGAAGACGCGCACTTAAACTTGCTAAATGTTAACGCGATCCGGTCCGACCATGAATTCGCTAATCTCATTCACGAGGGGTACTCCCAAGACTCATTTTGTGGGGACGAGGGTGAGTGGACGAAAGACAGCCGGATAGAAGCCAGAGCTTGGTACTTTTGGCGTCTTAATCGTTTTTGTGTCTCGCGGAACTTTGAGCTCCGACTGAAGATTTATCACAGAGCTGCACGACAATTCATCAACTTGTCACATAGGAGTTACTAGCACTCTTGCTAAAGTGCTCGACAAATCCTGGTGGAAACAAATTCGCCAAGATGTGAAAGATTTTTGTGAGCGTTGCCTCGTATGTCGACGAGCAAAAATTCAACCACGGATGGCTGCTATCGTTACCCATTGTCGGTTGCACCCAGACCGTGGCACACATTTGGCCTTGACTACTTAACACACTTACCTGTGAGCAATGGCTTTAACCGTGCGTTGATTGTGATCGACCATCCGACTCGTATGGCCCATTTTCTGCCATGCAGAGAGGGCGTAACATTTGAGGAAAGTGCTAATTTGTTTTTACATGGAGTCTACTTATTACACTGACTGCCTCGTGTGTTGGTCAGTGACCGCGACCCGAAATTCGTTAGTGGCTTTTGGCAGTCACTTTAGCGACGCCTCGGTAGGCATCTGAACACGTCTTTAGTCGACACCCGGAGACGGATGGACTAATGGAGAGCGTCAACAACACGTTTCAATAACTTCTACGTTGTTTTTGTTGATACGATTGATCCAACTGGACATACTTGTTGCCTCAAGTGGAATTTGCGTATAACGCTTTTCGTGCACTCGGAATTGAGCACACTCCCTGCGAGGCTAATTATGGGTTCTCTCCTGAGGAGCCCCCAACTTATTTTTCAGCATGCGACCTTCAATTCCGGTTTCACAAGACGCGTAAGAGCGGTTAAAGCTGTTTAAGGAAGTATAGGCTCTTGTACGTCTGGTCTTACAACTGCACAAAGATGAGATGCAAGCTCTTTTAGAACCATCAAAAGCCACACATTTTGTCAGAGGAGACAAGGTGTTAGTTGTTACAACAAAGCTCTTCTTACGTGGGCTGCCAAACAAAAAAGCTAAGGGACCGATAGCTTGGGCCTTTATCCGTGGAGGAGTAGGTAGGGAAGCACACTTACATATTGAAACTTCTAGCGGCAGTACGCTCACATCCTATGTTTCATGTGAACAACCTACGACATCGCTCTAAAACTTTGCTACGACCATCTGTCCCGTTAATTGTTCCTGAAGGAGACTACGAGGAGTTTGACGTCTCCAAAATTTATGTTGTTTGCATCAAGTCGTTACTTGGACATCGAGGCAAATATTTGCTCTTCATGACGCACTTCAGTGATGACGACATTCCACTTGTCTGGTACCGGTTAAACCATGTATGTCGAACCACGGCGTTACAAGATTTCTTAGAGACGCCCAAATGGCACAAGTTTGCCAAGACTCAAGCCTACATCGACTTCATGCACGCTCATCCATCGCGCATTTTGAGTCCCAGTAACTGTTTTAGTAAAAGAGGCTAGACCACGGAGGTCTAACTCAAAGCGGCCTCAACATTTGTCAAGGGGGGGAGGGTACGAGTGTGATGACGAGTACAATCATGCAACAATAATGTTGTGAAATCCCCATGGTGGGCACGATAATGGACGCATTCGTACGGGGGAGTCTTGGCCCTACTACCTCGCCAGTAGTGGATGTACTGCGGGAGCCTGTTGCTCGGGCAGTATGGGGTATATATGAGATATATCCCCATAGGGTACCGACTTTTAGGCGCGGTACTTAGTTACGGCGTACGATTCCGGACATGGAGGTGCCGGGTTCGATTCCCGGTGATGGCATTTCCGTGTAACCCTTCGACAAATTATGGGCCCTCCGCGTATGGCGCGGGTTTGTAGGGTTTGACCGGAGTTGATCGGATGGTGTCCATTAGGGGGAGTGTTGTTAGATCCCCGTGGTGGGCACGATAATAGACACATTCGTACGCCGTATTCCGGGGGAGTCTTGGCCCTACTACCTCGCCAGTAGTGGATGTAATGCGGGAGCCCGTTGCTCGGGCAGTACGGGGTATATATATGCGATATATCCCTATAGGGTACCGACTTTTAGGCGCGGTACTTGGTTACGGCGTACGATTCCGGGCACGGAGGCGCCGGGTTCGATTCCAAGTGATGGCATTTCCGCCTAACCCTTCGACAAATACATTATATGACATTGTACCGGTACTCGTTACTACTTTCAATGCGTGCATTTCCATCGGAAGGACGTACAACGTGGGTACGTCGCTCTTGTAATATAGCGAGGGTTTTGATGCGTACTTTACTACCATTACCTCCCGGTACGTATAGATACGCACAATAAATCCAACTAGTTAGACGACGCGCCAAGCGAGGTTTCCAATACAGAATGTGGTTCCCCAGACTGGACGAGCCGCGTCGCTAGTCTGTTGAAGACGGTTGAAAAGCCCTAGCACTTGGCACGAGGACCAAGCGAGAGAGGTGCAAGCTATCTAGGCGGAAAGCTATTTAAGCCTAGTGCAGTAGAGTAGGGAGGTGACCAAACCTTATTATAGCAATTCCTTTGTTCGATTACAATCCATTGTTTCACACTGAACATTCAAACATCTTCTCATCTCCCCCCCCCCCATCTGCACTTCCACCTAGAGAGACATTAGCGACGGACAGATAAGAACATAATTGTGTCTGCAATTAGCTTTGAGAAGGCCAACTGCCACACTCGCAAGTACGTGGGAACTCAGCAGAATTTGTAATGTCAAACTCTATGCAAGTGTATGAATGCCAAAATCATCCACGTTGTTTTTGAATTAGGAAGAAAAGACGTATGTCCAATACAACTCATTCAGCCAAGCAGACAGCTAAAAGCTATCCATGTCTTCCTTGGTCATCTACAAGAGATATATTCCATGTTGAAAACATTGTATTTTGGAAACATTACACATCCAAAGTGAGATTCGGTTTGTTTTGTCTTATGTTGTGCAAATTCGATGTGCAAGCGATATTCTTGTCACGAAATTTGTACATCTGCACAAATCCTACCCTACTCCAAACTACCCCTACATTTTTGTTTGCCTAGACTTTTGTTTGCCGTGTCCATGTGTAAATAAAAACGGGGCTCATATTTCTACCTATAGTCGAATCTATCCAGTCTAATCCGTGATACCCAAAAAAACGCATACCCGTAATTCGCTAGTGGTTTGACATAGATGTGCTTGTCTCATGTGGTAAATTGCTCACATTTGAATATTAAATTCGTAGTAGGGGAATGTGACGTAAAAAACCAGCAACTGGCTCCGAGACGTAGTACCTTGAACCCATCACGAGAGCTCCCGTACAGAATCGGGTGTCATAAATAAGATGCATACGTAGAATATACAAAAATTTCGTAGATTATAGGTTACGAGTGGCCCGTAGTTCTTTGTGCCGGTAGTTCTTTGAATTTTTTGTTATCATGCACGCACATACCGTATCTCTCTCACCCTGTAATTTTTTAATCATTTAGATAATCCATGGATGCCCATAGTCGTGCTACTTGTTTTTCACACACACCCACCCACACACACACACACACACACACACACACACACACACACACACACACACACACACACACACACCCATCATACACACAAACACACACAAACACACACACACACACACACACACACACACACACACACACACACACACACACACACACACACACGTTGTTCTCTCTGATGATTGTGTATGTCTTGTAACTAGGCACACACACGCTGTGGGTGTCACTCTATATTTTTGTAATCACAAAAATTGTGCTCATTCACCCATCGTAGCGATGCGCAGTAGTTAAAGACGTATCCAAATCCCAATCCCAATAAGTGCATGTACACCAAGTCGATCTTTTTTCCAAATTTACCCAAGTCGACGAATTCGGACGCGGAGGGTTCGGGTTCGTCGTCAAGCAGGTCGATAGGTGGCTCAGGGGCCTCCTTACCACCCTCCGTCGCTAGGGTCGCGGTGGCGGGAATGGAATGTTGTTGATCGGTAGTAGCGGGTGTGGTTGTAGGCTGCTGGAGCTGTGCGAGTAAGGCAGCGTTAGCCGCCAAAAACTGCTCAGTAATCCGTTGTTCCGAGGCCAAAAGTGCCGTACGGATCTGTTCGGATGTGCGTTGTTCGATCGAGGTAGCGTGAGGGTCGGCCGCTGCGGCGGACCTAGATTGCTCATGCTGCATGATGCGTAACTTCGTAGCAGAACGAGGGGAAGTGTCGCGTGACGCTCGAGTGCGCATGGGACGATGGTAAACTGACACCCTGCTTGACTACGAGAGTCGAGACTGCATTCGCGCGAAGCCTAGATTGGCTGAGCGCGAAAGCAGAGAGTGCCTAGGCTCATGGCTAGCTACGGCTTATAAGGCGCGGGCTAGCTAGAGCTGACCGTTGGGGAACTCGTTGGTCGTTGGTTGCGTCTAACTGCCGAGGCGAGGTGGTTGCCTTGCAGGTGCGACGCGCCGCTATTAACGGTAACAATAACCGCTAGTGTTCCTGTCCCGTACACATGGAAGTTGGATATGCAAACCTCTAGATTCAAATCAATCAGACCATAAAAAATATCGCATTTGTACTATCAAAACACAATCGAGCTGATCATCAGTGGACACATCGATAGACAGAGAGACGGAAGACACACATTTAGCGACTGGGAGTCAGATTCTGCCAAAGATGACAGCTTGCTTACATTTTGGATAAACATGCACTAAAACACCTATTCAGAGGTGTTATTTCTATTCAACGCTTGATCAGGGAAGGGTAGGTGGGTTGCGCGAGCCGAATGGGCGAGCGCAAAGGCAAAAGGTGGCCGCTACTAGCTAGAGGAGTTGCTTTATACGTAAAGCAGGTGGGCGTCCGCCGCGGACAATTTACTGCGCTTGTGACGCTTTGTCTCCGCGCGTTGCCTTAGGCGGACTCAAAATGGTACGTTAACTAACCGTTAAACCCCAATATTTTACCAATATAAAAATTTAGCGACTGGGAGTCAGATTATGCAATCTATAGAGACTGAAGGTTTGCATAGGCTACTTATCCGGGGGTTTGGCGACTAGCCAACCGAAGAATAGCCAGGCCGCCAGGGTTTCGCTCATGGTGGGGTCGATGTACTTGCAAGTGACGACGTCGTTGGTTTTTGACCAACCACCAATGTAGCGGATCTTGGTGACGGGTGCCGATGCATGCGGCGGCGGACGCCGCGCCTTTCCGTAGGCTATGCGATGTCCACTTGAATTGCGTAGGGGGTGAAGCGCCAATGGTGTTGCACGCCTCACGAATCCACTCGGTGATGGTCACGGCCGTCCACGTCTGCGGCTGTTCATCGCGCGTGACGGCCCAAAAGGTAGTTGGTCCGGGTCCATTGCCGAGTTGGTTGCCGTAACTGGTGCGTCCAGCGGTAAACGCCTCCGGGAGGTCCGCTAGTAGTGGTACTTCACTAATATGGAGTTGTAGGAGCGGTTTGTCGGCCGCGGTCCTGGGCTGGTCTCCCTTTGCTTTTCGTACGAATAACAGTATGTTACCGCCCGTTCGGTCGACCGCGATGTCGTCCATGTAGCAACGTACGCCGGTTTCCGCGCGGCAAAAATAGCAGTAGTTAGTGCAGACTGCGAAAATCGCGCGAAAAGTGTTGATACGTACAAGGTTGTCCGGCTGCCAGGTTAGCGCGCGGTAGTGTCGGTGGGCGAAGAGTAGCATATGTTGTACGATGGGGGCATGGATTGGTACGCGAATGTCGGGATCGGTGATGGGCTGCTGCTGCATGGCGAGTCCCCGACGTGCGTCCGTTAGATGTGGTCCCAACGCCACTGGCTCCTTCATGTGGTCACGAAACAACTTGTTTATTGCCGAGAAGTGGGGTTGGAGGCTTTTGGTCGCGATGGTTCCGGCCCGGGCGAGCCATGCTATAAAGCGAAGCATGTCGGCCGCGGTCGCCGCGAGTGATGTGATTCCTTCTTCGTTGCAAAAAACAGTAAAACGGCGCATACCGGTTTCATAGTTGTTGTAGGTGGTGGGGGCGAGGCAACCGGTGAATAGGCCGAGCACGAGTTCGCCCAAGTTGTTTGTGCCGACGAGTGCGCCGACGTGGTTGCGCATCGAGGTGTGCCATGGTGCGTGGGCCGCAGGCTCGACGATTCGGCATTTCACAAGTGCGGCTTGGTGGTCGTTGTCCGCGGATGTCCGGGCGTGCAGAGGTCTGGGCGCGGACGTCCGGCTGCTCGGTGTTGGGTGGAGCTTACCACGTGTTAGGTATAGCGAAGCCGGGGCGGTACGTGGAAAGCTGTGACGCTCCAGCCGGGCGGTCCGACGCCCTCGTACGCTCCGCGCTTGCACGGAAAGAATAAATCTCGGGAGGGGGGTGCATGATCTGTTCGTCTGAAAGTTCGCTTAGTAGTTGGTACCACTGTTTGGCGGGCCAGTATGGCGCGATGACTGTTGCTTCGGCCCCGGATTGGCGTAATTTCTGGACGAGATCGCGGAGGAGTGTCCAAGGTGGGTTGCACCAGTTGATCTCCGCTGTCCAGAGGTTGTCGAGAAGATGGAGACAGTCCACGGCTTCGGAGATGGGGTCTCGCCAGCGCGAGTTGTAGCGGGGAAGCTGCGAGTTGCCCTGCGTGGCAAACTTGTCGATGGAGTGGGGGCCCCACAGGGAGTCCAGGTAAGTGAAGATGCGGGGGTTGAGCTGCCAGTCGTCCCTGTCTGTTTCGCGGCTCAGTCTGTCGGCCCAGACGTTGGCCGCGGAGCGAATATAGCGCGCGCGGATGCTTATGTTGTTGGTGTCGATGAGTTCCTAGAGTTTTCGAAGCTCGTCCATCATAGCCGGGGACCGGGACGTCAGGTGACTGAGGACAACCTTCACTGCTTGGCTGTCTTCGTGCATGAGGACTTTGCGGCCGTGCAGCAGTGGTAAGAACGAAAGGACTGCGAGTCGCACGGCCTTCACCTTTTTTCATGTGATGTGCTGCTGTTGGTCTGTCGCTGACCAGAAACCCCATGCTTCCAACTGCTCGTTAAACACTGCTCCCCAGCCGTAACCTGAGCTGTCGCAGTGCAGTTAGGCGGTCTCGATGGGGGAGAAAATGGAGCGGCCGTTGTTGGCGGAGGGGACTTGCGTCCACCATTGGAGGTCTCGTCTCAAATAATAGGTGAGTCCCACCCGGCCTCCCCATCCTGTGCGCGTAGCGAGGACGTCGTGTAGTTCGCGGAGGTAGAAGCGGGCTGCTGGGATGGTGAGGTACATGTATTGTATTTCCGAGGAGCATTGCGAGCTGCCGGGCAGGTAGTCACCGTGCGTTGCGTGCATAGCGTTGTAGGATGGTCCGGGAGAAAGTAGCGATGGCATGTAGCTTCGAAGCATGGGCTCGGAACGTAGAGGTTGTGGTGTCGATCCGGAGGCCGAGGTGCTCGCAGATTTGCGTAGGCTCCCAATGGCCTTTCTTGGGGTTGCGTCCTAGCCCGAGGCGGCCGAGTAGGCACGCGACGTTGTTGCGGAGCTGTAACGCTGCGTCTCTGCTGTCGGCAAAAAATAAGAAGTCTTCCATGTACGGGAGTAATCGGGCACCCCTCCATCGAGAGTTGCGCAGATAGCGTCGGAACGGTGTAGGTCGCGTGGGCTGCTGGTTCGTAGCTAGACGGGGGTTGTGTCCAGTGGGGTTGGGCAGTGGTTCGCATAAGTGACGGATAAAAACTTCGGTAAGCCGACAGAAATAATATTTGCTGCATTTCCAGACCATCGGAAGACCGGCTAGTCTATATAGCGTTCCGCGATAATTTACCGTAAAGAAGTCCATGTCCTCCTTCCGTATGCCTAGTGTATAGTAGCCGTCCGCGAGGTCGAAGGACACCATCCAGTCGGCGGCCCGCGTCAGGTTCTTGAGGTGCTTGAGTGTCTCGTACGTGAGCTTGTGGTCCTTGCAGTACTTATTCAGGGGGCGTAGGTCGATAATTAGTCGCCATTTGTTTTCGCCCGGTTTCGAGACTAAAAAACATTCTAGAAACCCATCTGCTGCGCTGGCCCGGCTCCCAGGCGCCTGACTGCATGAATCTTGGAAGCTCGGAGTCCATGAAGTCGAGCTGTTGTTTTGTTGCGTCCAGCATGAAGGTGCCGTTGTTGAAAAGCGGGGGCCGCCGGCCGCCGATGAAAGGTATGCGAACCCCTTGACGAATCCAGCCTAGAACTTGCTCGTTCGTGCCTAATCGTTTCCACTCGGACGCTCTGTTCCGCACGCGGTGACTAATCAAGTTGGAACGGTCGTTGCATGACGTGGCGCGGCGGGTCACACACCGTCAGGCGTTCTTGTCCGGGTTCTTGTCCTTCGTGTCTTTGGTGTCGGCGTTGTCTCTCGGTGGTGGCTTTGGCTTGGGTTGGGGTCGTGTGGTCGGAGTCGGTGTTGGACGGTCGGGGGCGGGTCGGTCGGGGGTCTTGCGCGCGAAGGTAGCTCCCGCGGCGGCTTTGGCGCTAGCGAGTATTGTTAATCCATGTACACACGGAATGGCATGAAGGGGGATAGAACCGCCGCTTCCCGGAACGGAGTTGTACGCCTTATCCAAGTACCGCCAAAAGTCGGTACCCGATAGGAACATATTGTGTATATGAACCCATCGCATCGCATCGCGACTGAGCGGCGAACACCTATAGCGAACACCTATAGGTGGAGGGCCAAGACCCCCCCGGAGTCTAGCGTACAGATGTGTCCATTAGTAGTCCTACGGAGGGATATGTAAACACTCCCTCTTAATGGACAAACTCCGGCCCGTGCCCTAGTAAACCCCGCGTACACGCGGAGGGCCCATAACATGTTAATCCATGTACACACGGAATGGCATGAAGGGGGTTAGAACCGCCGCTTCCCGGAACGGAGTTGTACGCCTTAGCCAAGTACCGCCAAAAGTCGGTACCCGATAGGATCATATTGTGTATATGAACCCATCGCATCGCATCGCGACTGAGCTGCGAGCACCTATAGCGAACACCTATAGGTAGAGGGCCAAGACTCCCCCGGAGTCTAGCGTACATATGTGTCCATTAGTAGTCCTACGGAGGGATATGTAAACAAGTAACGAACACTCGAGTGTTTTGTCGATGAAACCTCGGTGTAGGTTGTCGTACTCGGAGGAGGCAACGTCCGGTCGCGGCTTGAGGAAATGCTCGTAGGCGAGTTCCGCGAAAACGCGGTCCGAATCGCTCGTCTCCCCTCCGCCCTTGGTGTGTCGGATGTGAGATATCCGCACACGGGCGGCCTCCTCGAGCGCGCTGTGGGTGTGGTTGCTTTGACGCAGGGTGACGACCGCCGCCGCGAATTCCGGTGACTCCTTGGGGTAATTTGAATGTCTTTCAGAGCTGATATGCTCGCCGTGTTAGCGCAGGCGGCGTAGGCAGCGTGACATGCCGTGGCGCGGTATGCTTCGGGCGTAGCGTTGTGCCGGCGCGCGGAGAGGTGGCGGTAGGTGTCACAAGTAAGCTTCCAGATTTGTGGGCCGTCGAGATGTCGGGGGGAACTTTGGAGCCTGGGGCAATGTAGGGTCCCCATAGCTTTGTGTCGATGTGGTTGTCCTCATCTGGCATGGCTGCAAGGGGTACCGTCGTCGCTGGGTCTGGGGCCAGGGGTCGCACGGTGGGGTTGATCGAGGGTCGCTCGGTCGGGAGCTATGCGCTACGGGCGTCGTGCTCCGCAATTCCACCCTTCGGCGTGTCGTCTACGCCGACGGGACAGGCTAGCTGTGTGCTGACTTGTTTGGCTGCTGCTATTTGAGTGACGATGGTCGAGCTAAGCGTGGCCGTTAGTTCGGTAAAGGCTTGCTGAAACCGGCCATTAAGTCGCTCCTTTGATGCGGCAACGTTAGCGAGTAAGCGTTGCTCATGTTGTTTGAATTCTACTGATGTAACAAATTCCGCGGTGCGTCGCGAATTTTGTCGTCGACTTATCTGTATGCAGCCATCGTTTTATAAGCGGGATAAAGAGTCTCGGCCGTGTTAGACGCGGTTGATTTTTTTATTATTTTATAAAATTACAAAATATAAGGGTTGTTTCATATGCACGACTTTATGGAGATATAGCGGCACATGTAGTAACACGTACCAAAACGTACTGGCATGCCACGCGTGTACAATGCCCCGTCGCGATTTCATTCTTGTCACCCCCGCGGTCATCGCTTGTCGAAAAATCGATGTCGAGAAAACGAATAGTAGTTCGCTCAGTATTGCCGCCATCTCGCATGGCGGTATTTTGAATTCAAAATGCCGCCATGCGAGATAACATATGTCGAGATAGGATCGTGATCGTTGTTTTTCCCGACTACACAATGCGCTTCCGCCTACATCATCGCTTTGTCCCTTCACACACACTCTCCGCCAAGATCACATACCGGGCCAACCATGGCGGACTCCGGAAGTCCTCAAAGCCCGAAGGCCCCGACTCCTCCCAAACGTGCTGCTTCTTCACCACCTTCTTCTCCACGCGAGGCGCGGTATCATCGAAGGCATGGGAGCGTCGCTGGTAGCCCGGCGGCGGGCATATCATCGCGTGATCACTCAAAACCCCGGAAGCCAACGACTTTCTACAGCCCACTTACGTCGGAGGACAAGATGACGAATATTTTCTATTCAATATATAAACATATATGCTATGTATGTTCTGTCGGTAGTGCCTAGACACTGGCCGCAACACATCGCTAGCTCGCGCCGCCGGGCTGGTTGCTACCTGTACTTGTACATGTCACATATTTATACATCTCGCATCTCATCGTGCTTTTCTCGCTGTATAAAATGATATCTCCACATTGTAATTTTTACTCGAATATCGGCCACGTGGCGTCATGTATGTACGCACGTGATTATCTCTACATTAAATTATCTCCACATGAAGCCGTGCATATGAAACAACCCGAAATGGCGAAACACGAGGGTTTTCTTGCTACGGTACGTAGCAAATGAAACGCCGGTTTTCTCGGCACATCGGATGGAATGTAGTCCCATCCAGCTGTGGGCACTACCAATATCAAGTATATATTGGTAGCGACCACAGTGTCCCTCCTCAGTTCTCTGAGTCGGTGCTCTAATCACCTCCCACCCCCCCGTCCCGGAGATGATTACAAGACCTTCGACTTCGTGAGCCGAAGACCCTACGGATGACAGAATACCCTAGCGTCTAATTATGTTAGACCTTGCATGATTGCGCCTTATTTAGTCCTCAGACGGCATGGTTGGTGTTCGATTCTCGTACCTAGGCTGGTGGGTCAGTGTCGGGGTTTCTCCCCGCTTCAACGTCCACTCTTGCAAAAGACATGAGTGGTTGCGTTATCTTTACAACCTAGGTTACCTCAATCGTCGTCTATCCGTACCTTCCGCGTTAATTAAAGAAGACACGGGCCTAACTCGGCCAATTGCTTCTACTCGCCTTGATGCGGCGTAGCTACACATGTGCGATTCGTATATAATTTACAGTGCGTTGGCGAGGCTACATGCACTTGCAGCCCCTTGCTTGTGCGGTTTCGATTCCCTTTAGTTCTTACCTTAAAGGTCAGGTGTGCGCGGTCTAGTGCCTCGAGAGAATGTGTGGTTCGGTACGTGTACCACAAAAACGTGTGGTACGGAGCGATATTTTTCATTAGTACTTAATTATTAAATACTGTCAAGGAAGAAGTCCGTTTGGAATAGTGCGCGCAGCTCACACTTAGAGCGCACTACCTCTCTGTCGGGCCATCCTCCCGACTCACAAGGACCAAAGTCAGTTCAAACTCATCTATCTCAAGCCCGACGCGTCTCAAAGCAAGTAGCCAAGAGGATTTTGAATCTATGGGTAGTCGGAGGCGTACGCTAGTGTGCTGAACTGGGCTTGCAAGCAACGTGAAAGGTCGGGAGTGAGCGGTGCGCGATGAGGTCGGCGACAAGCTGACCGTCATGAAGTTTAGCTAGAGCTGTGCGGTAAAACCCTCTCGTGTATCAGAACTCAGCTCGATAACGCCCATAAGTACCATGAAATGGATGGACCGGTTGTTTTGGGTCGCAGGTGGCAGTGTTGCTGCGGGCTTGAAAGTCGAGGGGAGTGTACGAGGTAAGAAAATGCATGTAGCCGCTCCCCGCCACGACCGCGTCCCGCATTTACGCTTGGGTACCTCGCTTTCTGAGGTACCTAGCGACCAAAAACTTACAGAAACCTGTTCGAATGGGAAAATAGTGAACAATTAGACAGTACGAAGGAGCTGAGGCGTGCTGGTTGTGAGCGTGGGCGTGGATGCGGGAGTGAGCGTGGTGCATGTGCGAGCGCGGCTATATGCGCGGGCTCGGCTAGAAGCCCCGCGCTCCGAATGTCGAGGAGGCGACCCTTCCCGACAAAGAGAATGCCAATCAGCGCTCATATAGGAAGGAAGATATCGAGGGAGCGAGTGGGTGTGAAGTTTCAGACATGAGAAGAAAGTGTAGACATAGGCGATAGGCACGTGTCGTGCATTACATCGGGGGGGGAGGGGGGGTTAGTGGCTACGCCAAAATTTATATTACACACTTCTTTGTAAACCAAAAGGTTAAAACCAGATCTCATTCCCTTCCAATTTGCATGACAGAGCGCATTGCTACTGCTTTAGCTTCTTTAAGGGGAGTAAAGCTAGGCTTTGTGGCGATCCACGGGCAGGTATGCATGTCACTCGACTGCATTATGGCGTCACGTTGCTGCATCATGCTAATGCTACCGGGGACATTTCGTTGCAATAGCGTAGCATTATGCTGCAATTCATGCATGTTCAAGAGTATGGTGTTTTATAGTTGCTACCTATGGATAGGTGGTGCAAACAATCATGATTAGGGGCTGCATGTTCAGCCCCGCCCAAACCCGGTGGATTCGCCCGCCACGTTGCCAACAAGGAGCTAGGAAACCAACTTGATATACCTTTAATGCGAGCAAGGGTGAAGGGGGAGGTAGCATGATGTCTGTAGCACATATATGGGTCGTTGTGGTAAAATTACCCGCTACAGGTCGAGCCGCGTTTTGCAGAAGGAGATGCGTCGGTGCGTAGTGTAGGCTGATTTTCGAAATTTATATTTTCAGCTTTTTCTCTACCATTACCCTCCGTCGGTGCGGTGCGCACAGCGGAGTCGACAGGCATAAGCTCCACACGAAATTTTGACAAGGCATTCGAAGGGTGAGCATGAATTAATCTCCATTTAGTGTGGTCATCGCCAGGCGTGGCAGGCGGTGAGCTAGCAAGTTCTTCCCCGGCAGTGGGTAGCTCTGCCCGGAGTTGAGTGGACCGCTCGGTAGTTTCCGCACCATCATCCCACCGCACGGTCCACAACTTCGGTCCTACCGACGCAGTAACTAAGCCATACTTCCGGGCACGCTGATGGCGCCTCGAGCCGGGTCTTAGGTCCTCTGTAGGTCCTCTACGAGCCGAGACTCTTTGACCTATCCGGACGTGCCGAGCGGTGCTACCGAGGGGGGTAGATGGGGGCAAAATCATCGCCGTGGCGCATAGCCGCGGCCGGTAACCTGTATTTCTTGAAAAATGAGTTGACTGGGGCCTTATGCACGTTTTGGACCCATTTTTGTACAGATTGCTTAAATCAACGGTTTGCTTTGAGGCTCCAAACATGCCCACTTTTTGTGGTACGTGTGCCACACATTCTCCCGAGGCACTAGCCGCGGGTAGTTACCTACATGTACCGTCGTGCTGCCACTCAAATTTGTGAAATTTCTTTAGAGCCCAGAAAACACCTCTCATGAATTTCAACCACGACCCCCCCCCCCCCCCCCCCCTAAATAATACTTGTGTTATGCATCAATTAAACATTGCTTACAAGAAGAACCAGATGAGCACGGACATGGAAAGTGGGAGAGGAAACAAGAGGGCATCAATTGCGCTCTACTCACCTCTATTTCCTTGCCCTCGTGTCTTGTCCTTTTTGTAATTAAAAGACTGTACAAACATAAATCGCCACACCCAATTAGCGTACAGTAATGATTATGTATGATCCAGGATGGAGGGCAGTGCTGACGTTGTGGCATGCTTTCCTGTTCCTCGGGCTTTAGGGCTTTAGGTTTATCCCTCTTTTCTTCTTTTTGCTTCGTGGCCTCCACTGTTTTTTGTAAGAATTTTAATATTATTATGCATGATCCTAACACGATTTTTTCCCCTCGCCAATATAATCCAGTCGAAAATATTTGTATTTCTTAGCTATTTATGAAGTCCGAAAATGATATACGCAATCTTTCCGAAGACTCGGCACTAACCAAGGAGCGCGGCACGAGCTAGGCAGGGCTGCCTCCAGAAACCTGTATCCCACCCGTACAGGTGGGGTTCGGTGAGCGGGGCCAGGCTGATCGAAAAGAGGAGGATGCTCGGCACGAGAGACGCCAGCTTGTCCGCCCTTGGTGAGGCGGAGGAAGCCCAGTCGAGTACGGGCGGCCTCCTCCGTTGTTTTGTGGGTGCGATGACCCGCTCTAATAAGAGCAATCGCTGCCGTTTGCTCTGCCGATAGAGGTGGGCCGTGCGAAAGCGTGTCCAAACCCTCGCTAACTGCCGCGTTGGCGCAGTTGTCGAAGCATGCATAGCAACCTATGTGGAGGTACTCGTCGTAGGCTGCTTGGGTGCGCTTGTCGCTGAGAGCACGCGCGATGTCGTCGGTCAGTGTCCACAGACGTGGCTCGTCAACGTCGCGTGGAGGACGCTCGAGGCCGGCCGGGATGACTTCGCCGTAGTAGGAGAAGTCGACGAATTCGGACGCGGAGGGTTCGGGTTCGTCGTCAAGCAAGTCGATAGGTGGCTCAGGGGCCGCCTTACCACCCTCCGTCGCTGGGGTCGCTTCGGCGGGAATGGACTGTTGTTGATCGGTAGTAGCGGGTGTGGCTGTCGGTTGCTATAGGTGTGCGAGTAAGGCAGCGTTAGCCGCCAAAAATGCTCAGTAATCCGTTGTTCCGAAGCCAAAACAGTCGTACGAATCTGTTCGGTTGTGCGTTGTTCGATCGAGGTAGCGCGAGGGTCGGCCGCTGCGGCGGACGTAGACTGCTCAGGCTGCATGATGAGTAACTGCGTAGGAGAACGAGGGGAAGTGTCGCGTGACGCTCGAGTGCGCATGGGACGATGGTAAAATGCCTGCTCGAATACGAGAGTCGAGACTACATTCGCGCGAAGCCTAGATTGGCTGAGCGCGAAAGCAGAGAGTGCCTAGGCTCGTGGCTAGTTCCGGGTTATAAGGCGCGGGCTAGCTAGAGCTGACCGTTGGGGAAGTCGTTGGTCGTTGGTTGCGTCTAACTACCGAGGCGAGGTGGTTGCCCTGCACGTGCGACGCGCCGCTATTAACGGTAACAGTAACCGCTAGTGTCACTGTCCCGTACACATGGAAGTTGTATATGCAAGCCTCTAGATTCGAATCAATCTGACCATATATTGGTCGCGATCGCAATGTCCCTCCTCCGTGCTCTGAGTCGGTGCTCTTATCACCTCCCACCCCCCCGTCTAGGAGGTGATTGCAAGACCTTCGACTTCGTAAGCCGAAGACCCTACGGATGACAGAAGATACTAGCGTCTAGTTATGTTTGACCTAGCATGATTGCGCCTTATTTAGTCTCCATGCGGGAGGGTTGGTGCTCGATTCTCGTACCTAGGCTGGTGGGTGAGTAGGGGTTTCTCCCTACTTCGACGTGCATTCTTGCAAACGACATGAGTGGTTGCGTTATCTCTACAGCCTAGGTTACCTCAATCGTCTATCCGCACCTTCCGCATTTATTAAAGAGGGCAAGGGCTTAACTCGGTCAATTGCTTCTACTCGCCCTGACGCGGCGTACCTATACGTGTGCGATTCGTAATTTACAGTGCGTTGGTGAGGCTATGTGCACGTGCAGCCCCTTGCTTGTACGGTTTCGATTCCCTTTCATTCACTTACCGGTCATGGGTGCACAGCCTAGCCACGGATAGTTACCCACCGTCTTGCCACACGAATTTATGAAATTTCTGTAGCAAGCCGAGAAAACACCTCTCATGAATTTCAACCACGATCCCCCCCCCCCCCCCCCCCCCCGGGTCTATATAGTATTCGTGGTGTCCATCAATTGCGCTCTACTCACCTCTATTTCCTTGCCCTCGTGTCCTAAGTGCTTTTTGTAATTAAAAACTATACATACATGAATCACCAGTCACAATTGGCGCGTAGATTCCCCTCTAGGGATAGCTTCATATCAAAAAATCCGACGCGGCATCCCGACGTACCGAAACGTACCGAAACGTACCGAAACGTACCAAAACGTACCGAAACGTACCAAAACGTACCGAAACGTACTAAAACGTACCAAAACGTACCAAAACGTACCAAATGTACAACCACGTACCAAAACGTACCAAACGTACAACCACGTACCAAAACGTACCAAATGTACCGGCAGAAAAGTTCGTGCATGTCGCGTCATATCTTTGGTTATTATCTTTGTGTTATTCGGAACATTTTTCCACATTTTCAGGGATAAGAAATGTGTTGGCTTTGATATGATAAAATATACGTTTGATATTTCAAACACTGTATATAATATCATACTGAAATACTTACTTACATAACTTACTTATGTACAAATATCTCTCTCCCTCTCCTGCTTATGTGCTTGTGTTCCCTAGAAAAGAGGAATCCAACGGTTTGTATATCTCATTCATATACCATATTGTTTACGCCTGCAAGCTACGCTTACGTGTCAAGCGTTAGGGCTGTCTAACCGTCGTCATCTGTCCGCGGCTCCTTCTGCATCGAAGAACTCGCTTAGGCGCGTCTTCTGGCTAGTTAGATTAATTATGCATATCTGTACGTACCGGGAGGTACTGGTCGTACTATAGCATCAGCACCCTTTATGAATATTGCAATAGCGACGTACCCACGTGTGTACGTCCGTCCGATGGAAAAGCACGACTTGGAATCAGTAACGAGTACCTGTACAATGTCCTGCAATGTACTGTAGCAGGACTGTACTCGTCACACTCGTACTTTGTATATATATGTATAATCTATCTGACGCAGCAAACCTCACGTACGAAAACGTACTAACACATAGACTCTCTCTCTTCTCTCTCTTGTCGCTCTCCACCAAATGGGTGATTTATATTGAATATTTCTATAGAAACTTATCTAACGAGGCAAACCTCACGTACGAAAACGTATCAATAGGTAGATTTTATACACGCCTGGGCAGCACCATTATCTTACGTCACATCAAATACCAATTAACACAAGAAAGGGCGATGCTGTGTTGCAATCGTTGTATGACCGTTATAATTCCGTTCTTTTTCTTTTCACATATTTAATTGATTTACATGCCCGTTCAGGAATGCCAAACGTCGTTTCGCGTTCGCAATTCCGGACTGGTACCGTACTCGTTGTCCTTTATGAAGTGGGTGGAAATGATTTCGCTGCTCACATTTCTCACTTCACCTCGTCGAAACAAAAAGTCGAATAAACAAAACTTTCCCTGTCCGTGCTCATCTTTATTATCGGGAAACGCCAACTCGAAACAAAAAGTCGATATATCGCTAAATCTTTTGTGGACGCGATTTTCGGGCTTAGATTTTTTTTTTCTCCTTTCTTCTTTTTTGCTTGGTGACATCCACTGCTTTTTCTTGTAAGACATTTTTAATTATTTGTCAAGTGCCCGGGGATATCGCTAACGTCAATCAAGGCAATTACAACCGGCGGCCTTCTCGTCATTTCCAAAGGTAAGGCACACACTACATGTAAATAAATATTGCTACTCGTTTCTTATCTTTCATTTAACGAATAGAAGATACCATTGGGCACATTTCTCACTTCAGCTCGCCACAGTAACTCAGTATCGATAATCGATAATATTAATAACAACCCTCTCTTGTTATTGTTAACAAACGTACAATGACGTACTAAAACGTATTAAATGTACAGCCACGTACCAAAACGTACCAATCATAAAACCACGTACCAAAATGTACCAACTGTACCGGCCGAAAATTTCGTGCATTGCTCGTCGTATTTTCGAATGTGAAATTCGCGTTATTCGGAACGTTTTTCCGCATTCTCAGGGATAAGAAACGTGTTGGCTTTGATATAATAAAGTACCCGATTGATATTTCATACTTATATAGTATTGGCCATATTTCCATTACAGTATACAAGGAGTGGCCCGTAGTTCTTTGTGCATGTCGTTCTTTGTATTTTTGTAATCATGTACAGACTAAGCTTATGTCTCTCTGTGCATATCGTTCTTTGTATTTTTGTAATCATGTACAGACTAAGCTTATGTCTCTCACTATGTGCTTTTATAATCATTAAGATAGTCACTGGCTTTGATATAATAAAGTACCCGATTGATATTTCATACTTATATAGCATTGGCCATATTTCCAATGCAGTATACAAGGAGTGGCCCCTAGTTCTTTGTGCGTGTCGTTCTTTGTATTTTTGTAATTATGTACAGACTAAGCTTATGTCTCTCACTATGTGTTTTTGTAATCATTAAGATAGTCATTGGAGGCCCATAGTCGTGATACTTGTTTCACACACACACACACACACACACACACACACACACACACACACACACACACACACACACACACACACACACACACACACAATAACTCATGAACGATAATATATTGTACATTAATATTGCTACTCGTATCTTTCCTTTAACGAATTGAATAGATACCACTGGGCACATTTCTCACTTTAGCTCGCCACAATAACTCAGTTGCGATAATCCATAATAATAATAGATGGAACCCTCTCTTGTTATTCCCTACCCACAGGTACCCATAAAACACGGAATACACCCCCGTATACGGCGGCGAATAGTTACAACATGCCGCGAAAACGACCGGCATCCGCCCGGAAGGCTTCTCAACGGTAAGGAAACAAATCCCTTCCGTGCAGTAATATGCAAGGCGCAAATGAATATACGGGACATAATTTTTTGTTTATTTGTATTTATTTTTCTTAAATATAAATTACCATATGTTGTCGAACAGGAAAGCCGCGAAAGTGTCGGACATGGGAGTTGAAAGGGAAGTCAAACGACGTGAGTTCCAGGACCTTGCGGCAGCGAAACTCAAGTAAGATTGCTAAGTATGATCACGTTACGTGTGACGCATGCATAAATTCATGCATACGAAGATATTACTCACAATTCTTAGAAAGTCACTTCCTAACATGATATAAATATGAACTATACACCTAGGCTTCCACTTAAAGCACTTATTCGTTGAATGTGTACGAAGATACGCCACTTAAATAAGTATTACCATTATCCAACATGCGGCGGCAAAACAATATGTGTCGGATGTGGGGGTTGAAAAGGAGTAAAAAAATGTCGATGAAGTCCGTTGCAGCGGCAAAACACAAGTCATACCGTTATGTCGCAACACATAAACAACGAAATGAATTTCTTGAAAATGTGAAAGTTACCAATGTTATTCATAACAAAGCAAGTAAGCCAACCTGCGTTGTGTGTCTCACCCAACTATAATCATGCTCATATTACCTATGAAAACATTCAGCGAAGGAGTAATGATAAGATTTTAATAATGGACATACGGCACGACGTCTTAGTGTCAATGTGAGAGTAGTTGCTTTTTTGCTAGTATTCATTTTTCAATGCATAGTTTTGTTCCTTTCCACTTGTATAAATCCTTAAGTCGTATCACATTTTAGGAATCTCGGTACATTATCCTTGTATTTGTATTGCACAACAGGAAAGAGGCGGACATGCACCACGAGAATGTAGCCTTACATCATCACGTGGCCACGAAGCTCAGGTAAGTACACCGCTTGCCTTTTCCACCTCTTCAATATTGTAAGTATGTTGTGGTAGCAAAGCTCGGGTGAGTAAGACAACTTTAAAACAATTTCCTTGACTTGATTGAAACGGATTGTCGTACACGTTTGAATATGAATTTACATAATATTTAGTCAATTTGGTAAGATGCGTTTTGATATTTAAGATGCGTTTTTGAAAAGGATTGTCAAGCACGTTTTAATATAAAATTTACATAATGTTTTGTCAATTTGGTACGATGGATGTTGATATCTATGTAAATACATTTCCATTGTGCAACAGGAAAGCAACGGAGGTGTCGGAGGTGGGGGTTGAAAAGGAGTCAAAAAAACTGTCGATGAAGTCCGTTGCGGCGGCAAAACACAGGTATGACCGCTATATCGCAACACATAAACAACGAAATGAATTTCTTGAAAATGTGAAAGTTACCAATGTTATTCATAACAAAGCAAGTAAGCCAACCTGCGTTGTGTATCCCACCCAACTATAACCATGCTCGTATTAACTATGAAAACATTCAGCGAAGGAGTAATGATAAGATTTTAGTAATGGACATACGGCACGACGTCTTAGTGTCAATGTGAGAGTAATTGCTTTTTTGCTGATATTCATTTTTCAATGCATAGTTTTGTTCCTTTCCACTTGTACAAATCTTTAAGTCGTATCACATTTTAGGAATCTCGGTACATTATCCTTGTATTTGTATTGCACAACAGGAAAGAGGCGGACATGCACCACGAGAATGTAGCCTTACATCATCACGTGGCCACGAAGCTCAGGTAAGTACACCGCTTGCCTTTTCCACCTCTTCAATATTGTAAGTATGTTGTGGTAGCAAAGCTCGGGTGAGTAAGACAACTTTAAAACAATTTCCTTGACTTGATTGAAACGGATTGTCGTACACGTTTGAATATGAATTTACATAATATTTAGTCAATTTGGTAAGATGCGTTTTGATATTTAAGATGCGTTTTTGAAAAGGATTGTCAAGCACGTTTTAATATAAAATTTACATAATGTTTTGTCAATTTGGTACGATGGATGTTGATATCTATGTAAATACATTTCCATTGTGCAACAGGAAAGCAACGGAGGTGTCGGAGGTGGGGGTTGAAAAGGAGTCAAAAAAACTGTCGATGAAGTCCGTTGCGGCGGCAAAACACAGGTATGACCGCTATATCGCAACACATAAACAACGAAATGAATTTCTTGAAAATGTGAAAGTTACCAATGTTATTCATAACAAAGCAAGTAAGCCAACCTGCGTTGTGTATCCCACCCAACTATAACCATGCTCGTATTAACTATGAAAACATTCAGCGAAGGAGTAATGATAAGATTTTAGTAATGGACATACGGCACGACGTCTTAGTGTCAATGTGAGAGTAATTGCTTTTTTGCTGATATTCATTTTTCAATGCATAGTTTTGTTCCTTTCCACTTGTACAAATCTTTAAGTCGTATCACATTTTAGGAATCTCGGTACATTATCCTTGTATTTGTATTGCACAACAGGAAAGAGGCGGACATGCACCACGAGAATGTAGCCTTACATCATCACGTGGCCACGAAGCTCAGGTAAGTACACCGCTTGCCTTTTCCACCTCTTCAATATTGTAAGTATGTTGTGGTAGCAAAGCTCGGGTGAGTAAGACAACTTTAAAACAATTTCCTTGACTTGATTGAAACGGATTGTCGTACACGTTTGAATATGAATTTACATAATATTTAGTCAATTTGGTAAGATGCGTTTTGATATTTAAGATGCGTTTTTGAAAAGGATTGTCAAGCACGTTTTAATATAAAATTTACATAATGTTTTGTCAATTTGGTACGATGGATGTTGATATCTATGTAAATACATTTCCATTGTGCAACAGGAAAGCAACGGAGGTGTCGGAGGTGGGGGTTGAAAAGGAGTCAAAAACACTGTCGATGAAGTCCGTTGCGGCGGCAAAACACAGGTATGACCGCTATATCGCAACACATAAACAACGAAATGAATTTCTTGAAAATGTGAAAGTTACCGATGTTATTCATAACAAAGCAAGTAAGCCAACCTGCGTTGTGTATCCCACCCAACTATAACCATGCTCGCATTAACTATGAAAACATTCAGCGAAGGAGTAATGATAAGATTTTAGTAATGGACATACGGCACGACGTCTTAGTGTCATGTGAGAGTAATTGCGTTTTTGCTAATATTCATTTTTCAATGCATAGTTTTGTTCCTTTCCACTTGTACAAATCTTTAAGTCGTATCACATTTTAGGAATCTCGGTGCATTATTCTTGTATTTGTATTGCACAACATGAAAGAGGCGGACATGCACCACGAGAATGTAGCCTTACATCATCACGTAGCCACGAAGCTCAGGTAAGTACACCGCTTGCCTTTTCCACCTCTTCAATATTGTAAGTATGTTGTGGTAGCAAAGCTCGGATAAGTAAGACTGCTTTAAAACAATTTCCTTCACTTGATTGAAAAGGGTTGTCGTACACGTTTTCATATAAAATTTACATAATGTTTAGTCAATTTGGTAAGATGCGTTTGATATTTATGTAAATGTATTTCCATTGTGCAACAGGAAAGCAATGGAGGTGTCGGAGGTGGGGGTTGAAAAGGAGTCAGAAAAACTGTCGATGAAGTCCGTTGCGGCGGCAAAACACAGGTCTGACCGCTATGTCGTAGCACATAAACAACGAAATGATTTTTTTTTTGAAAATGTGAAAGTTACCAATGTTATTCATAACGCAAGTAAGCCAACCTGCGTTGTGTATCCCACCCAACTATAATCATGCTCATACTACTTTCAAAACATTCATCGAAAGAGTAATGATAAGATTTTGATAAGGGACATGCATATTAATATTTATAAATGTATTTCCATTGTGCAACAGGAAAGCAACGGAGGTTTCGAAGGTGAGAGTTGAAAGGGAAGCGAAAAAAGTGTCGATGAAGTCCGTTGCGGTGGCAAAGCTCATGTAAGTAAGACTACCTTAGACCCTTTTCCTTCACTTGCTTGAAAAGGATTGTCGTGCACTTTTCCATATAAATGTACACAATATGTAGTATGTTTGGTACGATGCATGTTGTTATTTATGTAGTTGTATTTCCATTGTGCAACAGGAAAGCAACGGAAGTGTCGGAGATGGGGATTGAAAAGCAAGCAAAAAAACTGTCGATGAAGTCCGTTGCGGCGGCAAAACACAGGTCAGACCGCTATGTCGCAACACATAACCAACGATTTCTTGTAGCTCGTATAGGAAGAATTTTACAATACTGTCGTAATAGCATTTGTTATTAACGAGAATAGGCATACAACTTTTGTTGCACATTTGCTTACGTATTGTCTTATGAATAACATTGTTAACTTATAATAACTTACATAATATACAACCTGCGTTGTGTATCCCACCCAACTATAATCATGCTCATACTACTTTCAAAACATTCATCGAAAGAGTAATGATAAGATTTTGATAAGGGACATGCATATTAATATTTATAAATGTATTTCCATTGTGCAACAGGAAAGCAACGGAGGTGTCGAAGGTGAGAGTTGAAAGGGAAGCGAAAAAAGTGTCGATGAAGTCCGTTGCGGTGGCAAAGCTCATGTAAGTAAGACTACCTTAGACCCTTTTCCTTCACTTGCTTGAAAAGGATTGTCGTGCACTTTTCCATATAAATGTACACAATATGTAGTATGTTTGGTACGATGCATGTTGTTATTTATGTAATTGTATTTCCATTGTGCAACAGGAAAGCAACGGAAGTGTCGGAGATGGGGATTGAAAAGCAAGCAAAAAAACTGTCGATGAAGTCCGTTGCGGCGGCAAAACACAGGTCAGACCGCTATGTCGCAACACATAACCAACGATTTCTTGTAGCTCGTATAGGAAGAATTTTACAATACTGTCGTAATAGCATTTGTTATTAACGAGAATAGGCATACAACTTTTGTTGCACATTTGCTTACGTATTGTCTTATGAATAACATTGTTAACTTATAATAGGACATCCATATATGCCACCATGATTGTCCATATATGTCACGTATAGAGGCATGTCCTATAGCGATTTTCAAACAGATGAGCATAACGGTTCTATGCCATTCGTACTTACCGATTTTAGTCATCGCGCTGCAATTATCTAACGCAAGTTGTTTTACTTTCCTTTCAATTTTAATCTCCGACACTTCCGCTGACTTTCTCTTGCCACGGCAGTGTTATGCCCATTATTGCTAACGAAAAGTTTTGTTACGATAATATTGTAATATTACTCCTACACGAGCCACAACAAAAGCATGAGGAGTAGTTATATGTATGGATTTCCTAACATTATTGAATATGAATCGAATGGAAGTGTGGAAGTTAACAATGTTGTTCATAACACAACGCGTAAGGAAATAAGCCCAACGACAATCATGCTCATACTAGTTTGAAAACGTTTAGTGAAGGAAACCTAACAACCCACGATGTAAACTTACTTAATATCACACGTATTTAAATATCACAACATGTCTGTGTTTACATTGCGTACATACAGGAATACATCGGAGATCGCGTCGGAGAAAACAACCGCACGAAATTTTGACGAAGTCGACTACATCAATCGGGCATTTGATGGTCATCCTTCGGTATCTACCATTGATAGTCTGGCAGTCCGAATCGGGCTTGAGAATGTCACATTACATGTAAGTAATTCGCACTGTATAAATATATAAGACAAAAAATTAAGCATCCTTCCTTGTGTTGGTGACTGCCCTCGCATTGAGTGAATAAAAGGTAGGTATGTGTGAAATAAAGCTTGTATATATAATCAAGTTACATATGCAAACTCTCCCGCAACCACAGTCATGCCGCCTGATGCCGTTTGTTTTGCACTTCTAAATATCATCTTTGCATGTGGTGCCCTTCTTATCATAGGATGACGATAAACTTGGGGATATCGATCTTCACCGTTTACGGACTGGACCAGAAGCTCGTGCATTTAAGGTGTGTTATTGAGTTCCAATATATACTCCATTTCAGAAAATGAAATTTTCCCATTCAACAACGTCAATTCACACAAGTTTTGAAATATTGAAGTTTACAAATGTATGTAAGTTTTCTATTGAACAACATCATTCACACTTGAAGTTTTAAAATATGGCACTTGAAGTTCAATACTCATTCATTCCATGCTATACTGAAATGCAATTGCGTTGCATTTATGCTATTTATTTTGAAGACTTAACTCACGATTAATGCAACAAGTAACATATCTCACTTACACGATATCATTATCATTCGCAGTTTTTACACATGAAGAACGCTTTAATGCGATACTCGTTCATAGCTTACGCGTTTTATATGTTAAAAGCATTGCGTAGATGGAACAAGATAACGCTATTTCCGTTAATCATTTCTTGTAACCAAGTGCATATTGTATTACACCTAAGAATCATCTAAATAAATATAAGGTACAAGAAGAGCTACATAAACCTAGTAGATTAAACTAAGAACTATCACCAAGAAACAAAAAGAATAAATTGACGATATAATGTACATGTACAGTTGTAACAAACTCGTCTAGTATCAATGCGGTACTCATCCATCTAGACTATACTAATCCACCATATACTAATCCACCATTGCGATATTCGGTGAAACAACATGACATATTTAAAGCTTATACAACCGAATAGGACATGTCCACAAATCATATAAGTTATATTTGAAATATATTTTAAATACTACATCTATATAATAATGATGAGCTCGTATTCATCTTTGACCAGGCACGAGAGTCTACCCGCTCAAATGTTGACGAGCGGAAGATAATACATCAAATGCAAGAAGACATGGCCGACCGATGTGTGAATTTCAAAGTATGCGGTGTATGTCAATGCATTGAGGCGGGATCCAAATCAACGTCGCTTCATGCAGTATACCAAGAAATTGGCCTCCAACCGCTTTTGCAATTATTAGGTCATGGGACAGATAGTCTTACAATAGGAAACATTAGCTTCCCTCGCTATCGACAGCCTATGCCTGGACGTTACGGTGATGTGAAAGCGGCGACTAGTAGACCGCCCCGCCGGATGTCGGACGACCATCGTCTAGTGGTGGCGGAAATATATCATGGTTCGAATTCGGAAGACATTCCTGTGTGTCGGAAGTGCGACATGGCGCTCCGGAAAAAAAACCTCCCTACCGAAAGTATCCGATCCTTGGACGTAGGATGTTGCCCCCATGGGTTGCAACAAGTTGGACTTACGCTCGTCGAACGGGCGCTTGTTGGGTTCGTGGTCACCTCCTCTTACCTGATCACTATACAAGACAATAGCTACCGAAATTGCGCTCCTTTCCGCCACAAGGCCTTGCATGGCCACTTCGTCGCGTTTCCGAAGCCGACCGCCACAGCCATCCTTGGCAAACTTCAGCCTGTCATGCCTGCTTATGACCCCGCGGATCTTACAACCTTAATTCGAGTGGTCTTCATAACAGCGGGGGATGTTGAGTCTGCAAGGCAAATTCTCCGTAGCGGGAAAGTGACGGAGTTAACAGTACGCGCGTTTGTCGTCATTCCATGGCTAGAATGGTTTCGGCAAACCCATGCTGAGCATAGTCTCCGCAGTGGCCACAAATGGGAGCCTCGCGAAGATGTTGTGGAAATCATTCGGGGTCGGTTCCATGACCCCGACCGTAAACCCGTTATGCCGGAGGAGCTTGTCACCAGTGCCGTAGTGTATAGCGGTCGGACGGGAGAGGAGATGCTCAAAGCATCCGACGCCGCCAGCAAAGCCGAATATCAACGGACCCCAACCACCGCTACGGAGGCTAATTCGACATATACAAACGACATGTCCGCTGCGGGCGAGGGAGAGTATTATCAAGCTTTTTCCATTGTTCACGACGGAGACATTGGAGATGACGACCCCGTTGTACAAGGTACGATATACAATTTCTTCCTAGCGTACACTATCACTCATAGACACGTATACATTTACGTACACTCATGCCATAAATGTTGACTTGTTTCCTTTCTTAATATCCGTTTCATGTTCTCATTGCAGATTACCATAGCCCTACGAACTTAAGCGTTTTACTTCTTTAATTCAACGGCAATATATGAGCTGCAGACTTACATACATATGTACATAAATTCGTAAATACGACATACTTAAATTTATAGAAATATGCACTCCACCCCGTCCCCTATCTTAGAGACCTTTCAACCTTTATGCCTTACTTCCGTCATGAATCTCACGATTATTGGCATTCCTTCATTTTCGGACGCGGTCGTTCCACAGGTCAACATCGCCCTCCCAGCGCCCAAACGCCTCCGCCGCCAGAGAACGTCCTTCTCATGGGCCGCTCCGAAGAAATTCTGAACGACTACGATCCCAACTTCTTTGTCGTCGCGATGGCGACGGACTTCCCGCACGGAGCGGGCAGCCGCCCGCCAGGCATGTCTCTTGAGAGGTACATAGAGATTCTAACGCGCCGACACGGAAGCGTCCACCAACATGCGCACAGCGTCACCGCAATGGCGAACACGAAAATGCGGCATGAGAGCAGCCTCCACAGCCAGCTACAGCTCCGCCGCAGCCCGCGCACGGCCATCGCGTTGGCACGGGCGACCAAGGAGCAGATGGAGCGAGTGGGGTACTTGATCGCGACTAGAAGTCGGCCCACTTTCGACGACAGACAAGACGATGTCATAAACACTCTTTATCACGGCATCATGACCACGACGTCCAACATGCAGTGGTCACCCCACGCCTCCATTACGTATCGTAAGAAGGTTTTCGCCGCGTGGCTACAATTCGGCTACTACTGCCTCTTCTACACAATAAACCCCCAAGAATGGTGCAGTCCTTACGCCATGGCGCTTGCGAACCTACCGATCCAGCTGCAAAGGGCTGATGGCTACACACCGCCGCGTTATCCGGACGTGATGAAGGCCATGATTCAAAACCCCACCGCTCCCGCATTGTTCTACGACATCGTGATGGACGTGGTGCGAGTTCGCCTGTTCGGCTTGGCGCCTGAAACCGGCCGAGCAATCGCGGGATCGTCCGGGCACTTCGGGCCCGTCGTGGCGCACGCTTGTCAAACAGAAGAGAGCGGGCGGCAGGCGCACCACGGGCACGGCATGTGCGTCTCCGCCGTGTTGTCCCTTCCGCTCCTTCGCTCCTTGCTACACCGGTTCGGCGATTCCATTGTTCGGTGGATGGCCAGTCTTACCACGGCGCAGATGGAAGAGGTTGAGGTGGATGGAGTGGACGGTTCCCGAGACGCGGGTGTCTACCCGGGGCAAGCGTCGTTCGACCGGCACGTAAAGCAAGACCTCTCAATCCGGAACTTCGCTATGCCCAACCCCGCGGACATGCCCACAGACAGCCAAGCGTACCGGGACCATGTTGCGCGCTGCCAAGCCAAGCACGTAAATCACGGCCGCCACACGTCGCGGTGCCGCCAAGGCGGGCACCGCGGGAACGATGACGACTGTGGCGAAGGCTTCTCCCTTCCTTACCCGGAACGTTGCGATACGGATCCGACGTATGATCACGACCGCCAAGTCATCCTCATGCCACGAAACCGCGGAAAAATCATCATGCACAGCCGGGCGGTTTTGCTCGCTTTCAACTGCAACAACAACGTTTTCTTCTCCGGCGTCCATAACGTGCGCCTACCGCGGCATAGGAAAAGCAAGGTCGAGCCCGGTATGTCCACGACCCCGCCCGCGGCTGAGTCTATTCCCCCCATAGCCTTCACGAGCTCGGATGACGACGATGCTGCCGACGCCGCGCCAACGAAAGACAAGCGCATATCCACGGCAGACACGCCACCGGTCTTCGAGACCATCACCGAGGACGTGCGGAACATCGCGTGCTACAACAGCTTCTACGGAAGTAAGCACCGGCGCAACGTAAATGCATTATCACACCTCTGCATTCTCATAACAATTCCATTCCGACTGTTGTTTAAGTACCTCCTAACTTATGTCCGCCTTCAACACCGCAGGTAAAATGGACACCGCCTCCAACTCGCACGTCATCCTCATGCTGCTCGCGAGCATTATGAAGAAGCACCCTATCGGCGAAGACACCCCCCAGCAGAAATTGACACGCCTCGTGAACGCCGCCGTGCATCAGCAGTCAGTGTCGGCGATCCTTTGCGCCACCATCTGCATGCGCAATCCGGTGCACCGAACCTCCTTCAAGACAACTTTTCACCCCCTCTACGCGATCGTCTGATTCCTTGTCGATCCAGGACAGGTTGGCAATGGCACCGAATGGGAGGAAGTGCACGTAGACGCCGCCGCGAACCATCGCTTGCGCTTGCGCCTTCCGCCGGGCTCGGACTACTTGCTGAGGCGTGTCAAAGACGTGCCTGACATGCACATCGGCTCCTACGAGTTCTATGCTTACTACGAGAATCGGAAGGAGGCCACTGGCTCCGCGTCCACACGCACGCGCCGTGAGCGCTTCGCCTACCACCCGAGTCACCCCGGAGCGGCCGAAAACGTCATCTTCCGCCGCGCCCGCGCTCAAGTTCCCCTAACCTACGGAACCATGGTGGCGTGTCCCACTACTCCGCTCGACCCCGGCGACTCACGCTCTGTGGAGGCACATGAGGAGTACGCCATAATGTGCATCGCCATGTTCGGAAACGTGTACGGGAAGATTTCGCCGGCGGCCCAGCACTCGGGTGAGAGCGGCACGTCCCCCGCGTCCACGCACTGCCATCGGCCGATAGTCGCGCCACCGGACGCTCGGTTCCTACCGCAGGCCGGTGAGACATGGATGGACGCGTGGGAAAGAGAGCGCGCCGCAATGACAGACAAGCGCCGCCGGGTGTGCGACCGCCTCCTCGAAAACAACAATGACATCGTCCGCGCCAAAAATACGGCCCGGACGGATGTGCTCGTGCAGCGCGACGAGATGCGGCAAGCTGAGACAGACGCCGGGACGCCAAAAATGCACCAAGAACACGCACACCAAGTCGATCCCACCCTAGAGGTTTTCGTGGACTTGCCTGAGGCCGTGCCCAGCCGCACCGGGAAACTCACTATGGCTGCTGAGTACGCAGAAGAAGTTCGAGTGATGCTGCGCCATGGTAAGCCGTCACCCTCGAAGGAGACGACCCGAAACATCGCAACCGTCCGCGCCACGCCCGAGCATTTCAAGGACCACGAGGCGAGGTGGAAACATGACGTTAAGGGCTACAGCCGCCGCGCCGCGAACGAACGACAAGGTGAAGCCGCGGCCATTCACCCCGGTCGCGGGCGCCTCGGCACCCACTTCTTCGAGCCGCCCAACATGGGACATGCTTCCGCATAAGCCCAGCATAAAAGAAACGGCGGAACTATTTCACGTCGCGAAGGAGCAACACCTGACCCTCCATCTCGGATGCCAATACCTGTTGGACCTATTGAGCAATGGGGGCAGCATATCCGCGGTGCCCCCCTTGCGGATGAAACAGATCGGGCCGCCTGGGACCGGGAAGAGCGCGGCGGTTATCGCCATCGTGTGGTTCGCGCACCAGCACGGGGTCGCGCGATGGATCGCCGTCACCGCCTACACTCATCGAGCGGTCATCAACCTCATGGGCGACATCGGAGCGACCACCGCTAACATGGTATTCGGCACATCGAGCGACCTTTTCAAATTGAGGTGGGGAAACGACACGCCGATGCGGGGGACGCGAGCGAAGTTGGATCTTCAGGAGACATGGAAAGACATCCGTCTACTCATCGTGGACGAGCTGTTCACCATGACGGGTAAGCACTTCGCGGCCATTGAGCAACAACTATTTTTAACCATGCGAGACTGCGGCCGCACGCCGGACACCTCCCACTCTCTGTTTGGCGGGATTGGCGTCCTTCTGACGGGCGACCACCATCAAAATCGTCCGGTTCACGGCGCACCGCTGTTTCAAGGCAACGGGGACATCCGTGCCGGCACGGCGGCCGACGCCGCCAGTCGTACCGCAGCGAACGCCCAGCGCGACGGCCCCGGATGGGACACCCAGTTCGTAAGCAACGCGCGCGGCCGCCACATTCTCGGTCAGGTGCACACCACCGTGATGTTACAGACGCAGTTCCGTATGGAGCCCGACCTCTCCGCTCTCAACGACCGCCTACGGGGCGGGCGCCTCACGGACGCCGATTTTGACGGCATCAACGCCTGCGCGATTGGAGCACCAGAAAAACCCGCCTCCATCCACCACCCGAACCTTCGCAACGCGCATTTCATGGTGCTACGTCATACTGTGGGCGACGCTATTGTCCACGCCTTGCTTCCGCGTCGCGCCGCAGAAGATCAACAGCAACTCATCCGATGGAGCGCCAAAGACAGGATGCGCATTGGCCGCGACGACGCTTGGACGCCGGTCACCGATCGCTGCCTCCGCGCCCTCCTCGGCCGCCTGACACACAACAAGACGGGAGACGTTCCGAGCGTTATGTACTTCTACAACGGCATGCCGTACATATTCCGGCATAGCGTAAACATAGATTGCTTCTATTCCAACAACAACAGCGCCACCGCAGTCGCTCTCTTGCTGGATGACGCGACCGCGCGACACCCATCGCCGGACGCGCCGGTTGTTACCCTCGGAGGCATGCCGCGTGCCATGGTGGTGCGTCCGCACACTTTCGGCATCCCTCTGCACCGCGTTTGTCACGACCTTCCGGACGGCCATGTTGCAGTCCTGCCCACAACCGTGTACTTCACGCTGCGCTTCCCGACCGCCTTTCGCCTTGAGAGCGGGTCCATTGTCAAGAGCATCCAAATCCAGCGCGTCGGCTTCAGCATGATTCCGGACATCGCCTTCACGGACTTCTTCGCGCAAGGCGCAACTTTCTCGCGAGACAAGACGTACGTGCTAGACTTACGCCCGCCGAACGCCAGCGCCAAAAACCTTTCGAGCGTGGTCGTCGCTATGAGCCGCCTTCGCACCTTCGACGCCTTGACCCTCTTGCTGCCCCTTTGGCCCCGCGGCGCTGACAAAGCCGCGCGGGAAAAAGCAAAAGAACGCTTGCGCAGAGCTTGGCATCCCGACGCAGACGTGACCGCGACGGACCACATGTTCCGTGCCGAGTACACCGCCACCCTCCAGCGCCTCGCAGCCGACACACATGCCACCGCCCCGGTCGCGCTCGCCGACGCGCTTCTGCGGAGCCTTCACGACGACAATCCGCCAACATACGACGATGGGCTGCAATATCGCCTTTCCCTGCCGGAGGCTCCTCACATCGCCAACGACGCGCACGGCCGCCATCGGCCGCCATCTCCGCCGTCACGACCTCGCAAACGCCGGGCCCAACCAACATCGACATCTACCACCCGAGTGGTCCGACGCCTTCCGACGCCGCCGCCTATAGCATGCTCGCCGACCCCGTCTCCAACGCTACGGGGACGCGACGCCTTTCTCCAAGACAACGCCCTACGAATTGTAGACGTCCCGGCGGACGGGTCGTGCGGCTTCACAGCGGTGGCCGTCGCCATGGGCATCATACCACCTCCAACGTTCGGCTGGTCCAATTCCCACAACCGACACACGTGGGACTTGTTGAACCAGCTCCGGACTCTCGCGGCCACGCAGCTCCTCCACAGCAGCGACGTCAGGCAGCTTTACTCCAAGGAGTTCTTGTTCCTCGAAGGCACTACCGACCTAGACGACGAGATTCAAAATATGCTACGGCCCACTCTCGATGAGGAACCGCCCTCTCCTATATGTAAACAATATTTAATTCCAGCCAAATGTCACATCCGGACCCAATCCCATCTCATGCATCGCCGCCCACGTTCGCATCACTCGCATCAACCAGGGATCCCCCACCTCCCATGCATATCGTTTGTAAGCAACTATCCCACGCGACCCTAGAGGGGATCTCCTCGCTCCGCTCCCCCCGCGCGCGCGCAAGCGCGCGCCCTGCAGTGATGATTATGTATGATTTTAATTTACAGGTACAGGTACCTGTACATATATATTTTCCTCCCCAATATATATATTCCATTCGAAAATATGTGTACTTGTCAGCTTCAGGTACCTCAAGTAAATTCCTAAAAGTGATGTACATACAATGTTTCCGAAGACTCGGCACTAACCAAGGAGCACGGCACGAGCTAGGCAGGGCTGCCTCCAGAAACCTGTATCCCACCCGTACAGGTGGGGTTCGGTGAGCGGGGCCAGGCTGACCGAAAATATGAGGATACTCAGCACGAGAGACGCCAGCAATGGCACTTTGTACCGGTGCATCGACATGCGCAAAAAGTCAGGAAAGCCCAAGAGGTTGCAGAAAGCGT
>JAPMLY010000577.1:0-38360 GCA_026401115.1 Tetraselmis chui
GGCCAAAAAGTGAGGAGGTAGGCCACCAATGAAAGGAGAGTGGCCGGGCACTACTAGCGGCGGACAGTATGGGTGCGGGTGTCCACGAGAGGTGGGGACGTGGTGCGGCCGGGCATCAAGGAAGAGGGGTCCGTGGGTTGGAGGGGCATAGCCGATGAGAGGGGGGTACGGTGGAGGGGGTGGGAGGGGGTCCATGGAGTGGTCGTCGCGCGGGGGTTCTCGATGCGCATCACGGCGGCTCTGAACGACAGGGGGGCGGCAGCAGCAGCAACAACAACAACAACGTTGGCCGTCTGCGCGTCCATGCGAGCGTCTATGATTGCCATTTGCTCAAGGACCAGCGCGAGCGTATCAAGGGTTGAGACAAGAGTGCTCTGCTAAGAGCTGGGGTCAGGGGAATCAACAGGCGTGACTGGTGGAGAGTCGGCGGAACGAATTTTTGGTGCCATTACGACAGACGAAAGAAAAAACAGAACGACGGGCAGTGGTAAGAATCACTAGTCGGATGACTTGTGCCTAAAAGTGGTTTCATATGCCCGCCGACCCCTCGGCATGTAGCCCCGGGTTGTCTCAAAGTACCTTTTTTTATCCTCCACCCCGGGTGGGGCACAAGTCGAGGCCACGGCCATAACTGGTGGAGCGATGCGCTGCTCGCTGAGTCGCTAGATAAATATTTAAATTACTTATGCTAGGGCTGTCGTGCACCCTTTGTATGCGTATTTTCATAGTAGTGCGCCCCCCCATTCTCCTGCTTGGACCTTTGATATATATAATATATATATATTATATATCACCATGTCCACACACGACGAGTGTGTCGGTATGGGTGACAGTCTGGCGTCCTCGGGCAGCAAACTTAGGTGGGGTGGTGTGGTGGGCTTTACAACGCAGTTTATACTTGCGATACCGCCGACTACAAAGTGAAAGTACTATGTTTCTATGTGAACTTGCCTTTTGCGGGAGAGGTGGCGATCGCAGCTCGCCGAACTAGGTTGTCGCGCGTGAGTGGCGTGAGGAAGGGGCCCATAACCTTTTGAACCGTGCAAACACGATTAGTATGAAAGGTAACTAAAGCAAACGTAATTACAATCACATTCACGCAAACGTAGTTATAGTCACAGACACAACCAACCCGAGGCGTGGTGTCGGGACAAAAGAAGTGTCGAATCAAACATGTTATCGGTATGTCCGATCTAGAATTGTACTAATCATATATAGAAAAGCCTACAATAGCTAGCTATATGCAACTAATAACTAAAAGGTACTACTTAGAAAGATGTTCGCACATGTCACTTGCCCCGCACTTTGTATTTGAGCTACATAATATACCTCTCTCGTAACACATTTAATATAATCTCCGTCTCACCCAGCATGTTGGTAGGTACTATGATTGCGATAACTTCCTCACGGACGGATGTTGTAGTTTGAAATCCCTACTAAGAGACCAAGCCCGAATGTTGCGATGAGTTCTATGTGTGGAGAAGGATGCTACGTCGGAGGCTGTTCACGTCTTACCAGTGGAATAATCGGCAGTTGAGACGGCTCTCAAGGTCATTGATTAACAATAGAAAACATGAAGCCTTTAGTTTCGATTTCGAATGATCGACAAAGAAATCGACAGCCTAGCCAAAGTCTCATGTGATGAGTGGTGGGGATTGGCTAAAGAATCCGAGTTACTTTATTGTTCTGAGGATGCACGCGGCAGCAGATTCCCAAGGTAGGCTCAAATCGACAAGGCAGCAACGAAGTGGCTGAACGCGTCCAATTTGATCTTGTTGAGAAATATTTTCCAGCTGTGTAACAGCAACTTCAGCAACGCCTTGTCCGCTAGGGCCCCTCATAAACACTCTTTTCGTCTTTGCATTCCCAAAGAAGAACGAAAAGATACTCCTGCCGGTGCGCATTGCGTCCTAGAGAAACCCCGCAGAATATGCTCCAATATCAGAGCCACACCCTGAGTGTGCACAAATGAATCCACGACTACATGCATGGCAGGTACGTTGCAGAACAAGCAGTACCTTGACCTGAGAATAGGTCACGAGGCCAGAAAACACAACATCTTTAGGTAGCAGCAGAGAATTAGAGGAGGAGCTCTCCGCAGTCTGATCGCAGCTCAGAAATTTACTGCTCCGAATAGAGAGGACGACGCAGAAATACGAATCAACTTCTGAGACAATCTGTAGAGAGGCATTTTGGGCAAGCTGCGTTAGCACAACTCTGATAAACTTGTGTCCGCAACCATACACATACAATTGATTCAGTTCAATAGGCCTCTGGTATTTACGTACCAGTGACTCAAATGTTTCTTCGAAGTTAACGACTGAAAATGAAATTTCAGGCCAGCATATTTTTGGGTTTTGAGGAAGGTCTTCCCTACTCTGAACTTCGGCATCGATGTGTGTGCGTATTGGGGATGCGTATACTTGCGTACGAGACTGTATGCAAACAAACTTATAGTTAGAAGGTTTCAGGTGCTACTTGGGTCAATGCATGGAAACCAATGCAAGGGCAGCCACGCATGGACATATTGAATCACTGAAAAACTCACTTCAACGACAGTTTCCCCAAGGCTGCCACCTCCTGTGGACCCTTGCCTGTGCGGAACACAAGCAAAACATTCTATCAAGCCTAAGCGGCCAAAGCATTTCCACAAGTAGGACACAAATTCGGTGGAATATCACGTCGGATGCGGTTTGACATCTTCTTGGTGTGTCAGCTGTAGAGGAAACTGAGAGGATTTCAAGCTATCGCTCATACTTGCATACTGCCAATGCGAGCTCAAATTCGGTGTGCGCAATCAAATTTAGGAAGACAGTCTTGTGCCAATCGACGTCGTGCGCCTGGTCACCAACATGACAGTTAGAATAGGTGAGAAGGTAAACTCAATAAATAACACGCAATGGCACAAAGAATAGGCCACACGCTTGTTTACCATTGATATCAGACCTTCAGGAAGCCTCGGAGACCATCGCCGTGCAGTGAAAGGTGCCTGGCCGACCTGAACAAATCAAGTGCGCTTATAGTCACTGTTCGGGGCAGCAAGGTGACGCCTCTAGGCCGGATAAGGAAACGGCATCTCACTGAGACACTGACCTCTGGGTTCTTCCAAACGAAAAATAGCAAGTCGTCGGCTTGGAGGCGCGCCCCTCCGTTGTTTGCAACGCCCTTCAGGAACTACCACAACAAGGGCAGGGAGACGAGTGAAACCCGCAAGGATGGTTCCAGCAGAACAGAACCTAAATAGGAGGGACCAGAGAAAGAGTAGGAACGTAGACAACTGCAAAAACACAACAGGAAGGAGAGTTTACCAGAGATTCGAAGCACAGCTGCCATTGGGCGGCGCCCCAAGAGGCGTCCGGGTCATAGCTCGATGAGGCCGGCACTGTGAATGCGTTGCGTTTAACTTCCCTGAGAAGCTGTGCGTTATTGCAGCTCATGCTATTCCACCGGTTGAACAACACCAGGCCCTTCAACTTGGCATAGTCGCATAGATGAACAAAAATGGGCCCGCCTGAGAAGAAGCACGGAGCCTAAAGTTCGACAGCAGGCAAAGGAACAGGTTTTTCCTTTGTGAGAGGGTGATATAAAAAACAAAAGGGAGAGCAACCGCAAGGCCCACTACTGCAATCCGGGGGGAAAACGGTGAGAAATCGGGGTAAAAGCAATCCGTCCCCCAAAGCCAAGGTACCGTACACAAGTGGAATAGCGGAATAGCGAGAGTTGGATCGACGAGAAAAGGGCGGTAGTATGGTCACATTTCCCCCCCCAGCCGGTTTTCGCCGCCCGCAATTTGAATTTTCCTTATTTAATAAATTGACAACGCGAAATTCCTTATTTATGGTCACATTTTTCGGTAAAAGACAGATAAATGCTCACTTTTCGAAATCCCACGTGCTTTACGACGTCCCCAACCCCGATTTGCTGGTCAAAAGAGAAAATAGGTCACATTTTTGTCGACATGGGTAGGGCAGGCTACGGTTATGGTCACATTATTTTTGCCGCGTTTGACTCAATAAATAGAATCACCGGCTAGATAAAAAGCATGAGTTGTACTAGCCCTAAAACCATCAAGGACGTGAAACGACGGATCCGGGAGCTAGGAGCCTTTCCGGCTGAGAATCAAAGCGAGCTCATGAAGCTTTGCGGGGCGCACCCCAAGGCCGTAGTCGCGGTGCATCCGGAGTGATTCGCAATTGGGACTCGCGTGATTTCGGGTTGATGTTCACGTACGACGGAGCAACTCCCATGACATTTTCAATGGAGACCGCGCGACGTTTCTACCTAGGTAAGCCCTTACCAGACAGCAAACGCGCCGCCCTTTTGAACGCCATGCGGATGGAGATAAGCGATCAAGTCTGCGCCTTCCGAAACGCCTCGGGGTTCCGGGGCCGATCGGACTACCACGTCGATCACGAAATAAAGTTTAGAGACCTAGCAGCCGAGTGGATCGCAACCGGGAAGTCGTGCGAGACGGAGTGGGTCTTTGATGGGTTCTTCAAACACATGCAGCCGTTTCTCCGCGATCGCTCCGCTGCCGCAGACTAGAAGAAATTCCACGATAATAAAGCGAAGCTCAGGATGCTTACGGCTGAGGAGAACATACGATTAAGATAGGTGCGTTTAATTAAGAATTCAAAAACTCTGGTTTACATAGCGTCGTCAAACCCCCGAAAACCGTACGCGCTAAAAACATACAATTTTAACGATTTCGGCGCTCCCGACGAGCGCTTCCGTCTACCCCCAACCACCATCCTAATGTACATGAATGAATCCCCAAGGACGGCGAGCCCAAGTAGCTATCACTTTTCAAATCGCGGCTTTGACGAGAATATGTTGTAAGGCGCGCATTGGGGGCAATCGTTGACGATTAAGGTCTTAGGTTGTCGTCGACAGTGTAGCGTCGGTGGGTCGATCAGTGTGCAGAAACTTATTTCCGGCACCTCACTCACCAACTCACATCCCGTCGGAGCTGAAGTGCACCACCGAAAGGCACGTTTATGGTTGCGCCGTGGCCATTCTATACGCATGAAGGGTATATTTGAGGGGCTCCCTAGATGTTTTTTTCGTTTATCGCGACTAAATGTTCGATGTTTGTCGCTCTTGGAGTGCAAGTCATCGCAACATCGGGTGTTGAATACACGCCGAGCCGCGCAACCGCCCCACAACTTCCACAATGGCGTACCGTGAGAACCGCGCGGCGTGCGTTCTCGGACTTGCCAGCAACCAACCGATTCGGCAAGACACATGCACACAATGCGGAGAGTCAAACACGATGGGGGGAGAAGGTTTGTTGTCAGCGGATGACTTGAGGGCAGCGCTTACTAAGGTGCTTTTCGCACGATGTGGGAACGCCCGAGTGGAAGGAATAGCGAATGCGACGCTAAGGAACATCCCTCCGCAGCTCGTGAGCAGCTACTCCAATACCCACCCGGGTTGGGAGGAGCAGCGCCGTGGTACACGCCTTCCAAGAGCGACGAGGGTGTGTTATTGGACGTCTTCTCCCGGGGCAATACGGGACCTCATCAAGTTCCAAGACATGCCACCCCCCGCACCCAAGGGCTCCAAAACGCTGCAACGTCGGCGCATCGCGGGCCACGATTGTGCTCGTGTACTTCCTAGTTGCGACCTTGTTTCAATTGTTGGAACAATGCAGCTTGTCGGGGAACGTTCTCCTCTCAGTCTTGACAGTTCACGATACGTTAACAAGCTCGTTGTGACGTTTAACACAGCCGTGGTGGGAGCAAAAGAATGCTCGACCCTACGGATGCTCCGCGTTTTAAAGGACGAGAACCTGAACTTCAACAACAAGGCCGTATGGCCGTGGCTAGCGCTAGCGAACAGCATGGAGGCATTGTGGAGACGAGAGCTGCAAGGTGTCGTTAATGATTTTATGCAAGATGCGTCTCAAGCGGTAGGTGCCTCGGTAGCTCTTGCATCTGCACTCCTATGGGATTGCACGGCAAATATTCCGGCGCCACGGGCACGGCGCCGTATCGTAAAATGGAACCCACTTGAGAACGCGGCCATGGTAAAGAATCTGAAGCGTGTATCCGAGTTTTGGGAGGAAGGGACAAGAGTATCGCGAGGAGCATGACGCGTTCTTGCGACCACACCGGATCGAAGCGGGGGAGACGGACAACACTGCTTCATCGGAGACGGACAGCGGGTATACCTCAGGGTTTACCATCGACTCCTCCGATATCAAGTGGATGCCTCACTTGAAACCATAATATAAAGCGTGCTTGCGGAAACAAGAGGCGATTAAGAGCAGGACACAACAGGAGGAACGCGAGGCGCGGGTCATGCGCCGACAAAAGGAGCACGACTTGCGGGCCAAGCGGAAGCTTGTTTCGAAGTGGGTGGGCGGCGACCATGATGATGGGGCGAGCACATCATGATGTCACACTATGCACACACCATAGTCATAATGAATATAGATAGCTGAACATGTAATTAAAGGTGAAAATCACGATGACGCCTTGCGCCCCTTCTGCATGCTTTTCAGTGATGATATGCATTGCCAAGTTAAGTGAGGGAGTGGGAGGGCGGGAGGGGTGATACACTTCACATGGGGAGCATGCATAACAAAAGGAGGCTCGATCTTCAATGCCTAGGCTGAATACTCACTGTGCGTCAACTTCTTCTTCGTCACTTCTGCCTTTATTGCTTGACGTCGCTTGATCACCGCTGATTTTTTAGACGGCATGTGGGGTAACGACCGCATTGCTGACTTGCTGCCTCTGCCGCTTGTTGGCCCGTGTGTTGCCCTGTGTGGCGAGCCAGTTGCTGAGAACGGTTCATGTTCTGCCCCACCCTCGAAAGAATAATATTTCCCTTCTGCTTTACGCGCTGCCGCTGCCTGTTGGTAGCCTTCCTGAAACCTTGCTTCGTCTCAGTATTGCTGTGTTCCATCCCTTGCGCGCTGAACAGATTGAGGCTGCCATGCTCCTCCATCCACTCAAGAATGTGAAAAGCAACCTGCGGGTAATAGAGAGTAATTAACACCAAAGCGTAACTAAAAACATAATCATAATCACATGGAGTGTCTTCCAATGACATATACTGTGCCATGCAACTGAACTATGTGTGTGGCATGCAACTATAATCAACATGTTGCTCACCTAGTGCATGTATGGGATGACATCATGAGCTCCGGCTACACTGATGTACGCTTCGAAGGAGTTGTCTGCCGCTTCCCCTAGCGCTTTCGCTCTTGCCTTCTTCGCATCGGCGTCTTTGATGCCACGCTCCGCACTCCATGCGTCCACCATATCATCATATCGCTGCCACAAAAAGCGGGCACTCACAACCTCTGGTGTCGATTGGTCAGGGAAGACGACGTCGAGCAGTCGTTGCCGCTGCTGCAACAAGGTCTCCAGCTCAAGGCCGTCGAAATGGGGCATGCCCGCCTTCGTAGGTGTCTTCGCCTTCGACATGACCTTCACTTCCCGCCAAATGCCGGCCTCATCCATGATGTTCATCACTAATGTCGCCATCGAGGTCGTCGTGACGTTGCAGTGAATTGTCTGCCACATGACCTGCGGGCAGATTTGTAGCCTTGCGTGCATGTCGTCCCCAATCATGTCCAAAGTGGGCACGGACTGGTTGATGGGGGGGGGGGGGGGGGGGGGGGGGGGGGGGGGGTGACCATGGCGTTGGCCAAAATGAGTCCGTCGATACGCTTGTCGAGCGGTTGCAGTGTCCGCTAGTGCATGTTGCAAATGTTTGGTGACAACCTCGGAGCATCCCGGGCAGACGTATGGCTCAACGAGGCCGAAATCTGTGCCAAAGACGTGAGCAAGCCGGTTCGACACGTCCACCGTTTTAGTGAATGGCAGCTCCATACCCTTGCGGCGGTAGTCTCGCTTGGTTAGTGCCATATCCATCTTGTTCCGCGAGCAGATGTGGCAATGGTGGGTGCTTGATAGGCATGCATGACGAGAGGAAGCGGAGAGGAATACCGTGTCACCTCCCATAAGTTAACTCACAGGGAAGGTGTGACCGTGCACCTCGATGCCCATCTCCACGACCGCATCCATCCGTCTGCGGATTCCTTTTGTCCTTTCCGAAAACTTATCGTACTTATCAGCGCCTTCGTAGATGCAGACCTTCACGCAGCTGTAGATGTTGTTGACCGCTTGCCCGGACAACACAAACCCCTCATCATCCCACCCTTCGACGATGGGCTTCAAAATGCACAAGACGGACCCCTGATTCTTGCGCTTGTAGGCAATGCTACCATCAGCTGTTCATTAACATCGGTGCAAAAAAGTCATTTGTTACAGTCAGCACAAATCATGCAATGAGTGTGCATATTGATGTTATGGAAGGCAAAGATCGGTGTTGATGTGGATCAAATGCGTGTATGAAAAATATTGTTAAAGAGGGGGTCATTGCTACACCTTGAAACTAGATTAAGTGGTCGCCCACAATGGTTAACTGTGCCTGTAACTGCTCCAGTGGGATGAGTTGCAATCGTTGGGTTAATGCAGCCCGCACATCAACCTGCGCCATCAGCCCATCCTCCGACACCATCATGCCAGCTGCGTTGGCCACCTCCTTATCCGCCCTCGCTACCGAAGACGAGCTCCACAAGATCGCCATGTCTGTGCCATAAGGCAGCGCAAGGGGGTCGTACTCACTTGCTTCTGGGTTCCTGTTAATCCATGTACACACGGAATGGCATGAAGGGGGATAGAACCTCCGCTTCCCGGAACGGAGGTGTACGCCTTATCCAAGTACCGCCAAATGTCGGTACCCGATAGGAACATATTGTGTATATGAACCCATCGCATCGCATCGCGACTGAGCGGCGAACACATGTAGAGAACACCTATAGGTGGAGGGCCAAGACTCCCCCGGAGTCTAGCGTACAGATGTGTCCATTAGTAGTCCTACGTAGGGATGTGTAAACACTCCCCCTTAATGGACAAACTCCGGCCGGTGCCCTAGTAAACCCCGCGTAAACGCGGAGGGCCCATAACCTGTTAATCCATGTACACACGGAATGGCATGAAGGGGGATAGAACCGCCGCTCCCCGGAACGGAGGTGTACGCCTTATCCAAGTACCGCCAAAAGTCGGTACCCAATAGGAACATATTGTGTATATAACCCATCGCATCGCATCGCGACTGAGCGGCGAACACCTATAGCGAACACCTATAGGTGGAGGGCCAAGACTCCTCCGGAGTCTAGCGCAAAGATGTGTCCATTAGTAGTCCTACGGAGGGATATGTAAACATGATCACCCGCCGCCGGAAAAACCCGGTAGGGGGAGATTTTGGGAAAATATTCCCGTACCCAACATCTTTTGTGGCGCGGCGACTCGATCCATGTGTCCGAGCCGCCCCTACCCTAGTCGGTACCCGGTTATTGACATGCTGCCCAAGGCAATCTGCTTAGTAGGATTATCGTGCTCATAAAGGCGCCCCCCTAGTAGCGGAAACCACCGGGGGAGCGTACGGACGGCCACAACGTGATCAGATCGGTGTTGGAAACTGACGGAGCAAGGCCAGGTGACATGAGAACATATGGCACGGGGGCAGAAGAGCCAGCCGGACACCGTCGGCAGCTTAGTTATTTTCTCTTCTCAGCCCCCGAAGGAGGAGGGAAGACTCGGCTAGGTGGCGAAGTGCGTCGGGAGGAGCAACTACTACCGCGGGCGGGGATGAGCACGGATCGAGACGGGACCGACGACGACTTGAGCGATGGGGTTTTTCACATGCCTTTCCCCCCTAGCTCCGGCACGACCGGAATCGCACATGAGCCGAGGTCAGGCAAGTTCGCCTCGAGCAGCTCAAGCTGACCACCTTAGCAGATCAGCGTCCGCCCCGCAGCGGCATGAGCATGCCGCGTATCGTGCAGACTAGCGACACTTTTTATTTACTACTTGTATCCAATAAAATACGTATAGATAAAAAATAAATTAATAATTCTTGGTTACGTGTATGTTTTAGACAATGTCGTTACTGCAACGGAGAGGTCGGGATTAGTAGTTCACGGCGTTCTAAGCCCATTTAGCATCGCAAAGATCTACAATAGGTTAGATCGGGGGCGCCCAGAGACAGTAGCCGTTAACTCGGTATTGTTGTAAGCAATTTCAATTTTAATTTCAGTACGACGAGTTTGTTACACAACTTGACGCTATCAAGTTGGAGCTGAGAGAAATATGTGATGGTCCGGGTATGGAGCTGCACGGCGCGATCTACATCTTCAAGATCGTCATTGGTGGTGATATGGTGATTCAAGGTGGGACTTTTGGGCATGATGGGGCAGAATCTTTTTTTTTTTCATTTGCGACATGGCCCGCCACAACAAGCACCTTACCTCAGCTGACTACTAGCGCAAGGGCATGACACCGCCCATGGTGAAGACATATATATTTGCAACTATTCCCGTGCACGCTTTCGGAGAGAATTATGGGCTAATTGAGCCGTACATGTGCCCTAGGTGTGACCTCCTCGTACAATGCCATGGGGACTTGCCTCCCCCCGACAATCAGCTAGGACGACAAGACTACCGGTTCATTCACTTCGGACAGCGGCACTTGTGCCCCCCCGCTATGATGATAGTAGACCATGTGGACATGATTGGGGACACTTAGCACGCCGGCATCCAGATTTGCCAGCACGTGTTATGGCACACAGTCTACAAGATGTGTAATAGCGCGGCCACAACTCAAGCGGCGGTAAGGGCATTGGAACTTCTCGGATTACCGGGGGTGAGGTCAAGATGCAGAGTGGCAAAGGCAAGAGCCCCACCAAAGCTGACCTCCCCTCTCTTAATGCACACGAGGTCAGAAAGGTGGTGGAGGGGCGTGGTGCTTTGCTGGACGCCGTGTTGTCACCCTCCGATCCTTGCGATGCAAAAGCCTACAAGGTATGGGAAGCTTGAAATGAAATGAAATGAAGTTCTTTACAACAATACCAGAATCAACCGGCTACTGGCTATGTGCTATGCCAAGTTAGGACTCATAAGCTTGGGCTAGACCGTGAACCACTAATCCCAACCTCTCCAATGGCAGTAGCGATACCGTCTAAAATACACACGTAAACAAGTATTGTTTGCATACAAGTAGTAAATATAAAGTGTCGCTAGTCTGCACGATACGCGGCCTGCTCATGCCGTTGCGGGTCGCTAAATAGCAAGGCTGGTCAGCTTGAGCCGCTCAAAACGGACCTGCCTAACCTCGGCTCCTTTGCGACTCCGGTCGTGCCGGAGATAGGGAGGAAAGGTAGGTGAAAACCCCCTCGCTTAGGTCGTCGTCGGTCCCGTCTCGATCCGTGCTCATCCCCGCCCGAGGTATTAGTTGCTCCTCCCGACGCAGCTCGCCACCTAGCCGAGTCTTCCCTCCTCCTTCGGGAGCTGAGAAGAGTAAATAACTAAGATGCAAACGGTGTCCGCCTGGCTCTCCTACCCCCGTACCAGATATTCTCATGTCGCATGTCCTTGTTCCGTCTGCTTCCAACACCTATATGGTCTCGATGTGGCCGGCCTTACCCTCCCCCGGTGGTTTACGTTGTTAGGGGCTGCCTTTATGAGCAATGTGCCGTTACGATGACCCGAGGGGTTGGTAGAACACATGGATCGAGTCGCCAGTCCTCAAAAGATGGTGGGTACGGGAATATTTCCACAAAAGAAGCCGCGTACCGGGTTCTTCCGGCGGCGGGTGATCCTAAGGACCGCCGCCGCCAGACCGTGCCGCTCCGGCGGCTGCGACCCACCTCCGTCTTGCGTAGCATCAGGCCTCGTCCCCAAGGGAGACTTAAAACTGTCGCATGGCTGGCGAATGCTAGCGAGCGCCATGCCCTAGCGCTGCATGGGAAGTTTATGATTGCACGAGCGCGGCATGGAGTACAGCCCTGGGGGGTGATGCAGCGGATAGACATGCGGTAGCACAACTGCTACGCGCAGCCGCGGAGGGATTCTTTTCTGCGTTTTTGAATGTTGTTTCAGCAGCGGATGTGACTCCGTACACGCACTTCGTGGCATGGCACAACCGACATGGATTGTGGCGGTTAGCCTCCTCAAGCTAAACGCTAGCACAAGTCATTTCTAATCTGTCTAGTTCTGAGGTTGCAGGATGGCAAAATATGTTGTCGATGAAAGATGTTGAGAAGATGTCTCAGTGTTGTACTTTAGCATTATATGTTGTAAGTGAATAAAGGGATTGTTAAACGGTTCTGTCACCTCCCTCTACTGCACAAGGCTAAAATAGCTTTCTACCTAGATAGCTAACGCTTGCTTGCTTTGCTTACGTGTTAGGCGTTAGGGCTGTCTAACCGTCGTCATCTGTCCAGAGACGCGGCTCGTCTAGCATTGAGAATCACGACGCGGCTCCTTCTTCATCGAGAACTCGCTTAGGCGCGTCATCTGGCTAGTTAGATAAACTATGCGTACATGTACGTATCGGGAGGTACTGGTCGTACAGTATGCATCATTACCCTTATGAAAATTGCAGTAGTGACGTACCAATGTTTGTACGTCCTTCCGATGGAAAAGCACGAATTGGAATTAGTAACGAGTACATGTACAATGTCATGCAATGTACTGTCGCAGGACTGTACTCGTCACACTCGTACCCTCCCCCTCTTGACAGATCTTTGAGGCCGCCGCGAGGCAGACCTCCGTGGTCTAAGCTCCTTTACTGAAGCAGTTACTGGGACTCAGGAATGCGCGGTGTATGAGCGTGCATGAAGTCAATGTACGCCTGAGTCTTGGCAAACTTGTGCCATTGGGGCGTCTCCAAAAAATCTTGCAACGTTGTTGTCCGGTGCACTTCGTTCAACCGGTGCCAGACAGGTGGAATGTCGTCATCACTGAAGTGCGTAATGAAGAGTAGATATTTGCCTCGTCGCCCATGTAGCGACTTAATGCACACAGCTGAGATGTGCGAGACGTCAAACTCCTCGTCGTCTCCTCCAAGTACAGCCACCGGGACAGCTGGTTGTAGCGGAGCGGTAGAGCAGGGTCGTAGATTGTTCACATGGAACACAATATGTAAGCGTGCTGTCGCTGGAAGTTTCAATCTGTAACTGTGTTTCCCAATTTGCTCCTCCATTGTAAGGGTCCAAGCAATCTGTCTTTGAGTTTTCGATTCGGTTGTCCACGCAGAAAAAGGTTTGCTGTGACGACTGACAACTTGTCTCCTCATGCGAAGTGTGGCATTGTAGACGGTTCTGTGCGCGCTTGCATCTCGTCTTTATGTAGTTGTAACACATAGCGTACCAGGGTATAAACTTCATGTAACAATCTTAACCGTTATGTTGCGTCTTGCGAAACTGGAATTGTCGGTCGCATGCTAAGCAACAGGTCAGGAAGCTCCTGAGGAGAGAATCCAAAATCAGCCTCGACCGGTGTTTGTTCAATTCCGAGTGCACGAGAGGCGTTGTACGCAAATTCCACTTGTGGTAGAAGAGTCGTCCAATCAGAGCCATCATAGCAACAGAAGCAACGAAGAAGCTGCTGAAACGTGATGTTCACGCGCTTTGTAAGTCCGTTTGTCTTTGGATGTCGAATGGAAGACATGTTCAAGCGCGTTCCAAGGCGTCGCCAAAGTGTCTGCAAGAAGCCAGTGACGAATTTCGGGTCGCGATCACTAACCAACACACGGGGTAGTCCATGTAAACGGTAGACTCCATGTAAAAACGAAGTTGCAGTTTCTTCGGCAGTAACAGTCTCTATACACGGCAAAAAATGGGCCATTCGAGTAGATGGTCTACTACAATCAGCACATTGTTAAAGCTATTGCTCTTAGGTAAGTGTGTCAAGTTGTCAAGACCAATTGTATGCCACGGTATGGGTGGAACATGTAGTGGGTAAAGAGTCGCAGCCATCTGCGGTCGAGTCTTTGCTCGTCGACATACGACGCAGCGCTCACAAAAATCTTTCACATCTTGGCGAAGTCGTTTCCACCAGAATCTGTCGAGTGCTTTAGCAAGAGTCCTAGCGACTCGTATGTGACCAGCTAACGAGCTTGCGTGCATCTCTGTGATCAATCTCAGTCGAAAATCATAGTCATGTGGAATACAGAGGCGATCGTGGCGCCAAAAATATCCATCTTTGGCTTCAATCCGGCTGTCTATCGTCCACTCACCCTCGTCCCCATAAAACGAGTCTTGGGAGTACCCCTCGCGAATGAGATCAACGAACTCATGGCTCAGCTGCAGCGCGTTAACAGTTAGTGAATTTAACTGTGCGTCTTCAAACATCAGCTGGGACTTCCGTCGTAATTCTCGATCTGACGGAACCTCGCCATCCCAAAATAATGGAACTGTGGCCTGAGGTACGAAGTCCGGGCGCCGACTTAACGGGTCAGCTTCGTTAAGAGCTCCCTTGCGATATGCAAGTGTCATTGAGCCCACAAACGGTTACAAATCCCGCAGGTATCTTGCTTGCCGCTTGTTCGGCATGCTGTTCGGTTGCCTGAGCAGATGTCGCAGTGTGTCGTGGTCTGTAACGACAAGGAACTTAGAGCATCCTTCAAGATAGCACCTCCAATGCGTGACAACTTCGCATACGGCCAAAGCTTCTAAGTCGTACGCAGAGTAAGTATTACCACGCTCAGTTGGATTCAGCTTACGCGCTTAGTAAGAGACTGGTTGAAGACCTCCTCCTTGGTCTTGCAACATGACTGCTGCAATCCCCACTGTTGAAGCATCTGTAGCTATGGTGAACGTCGCGTCCGAGCCGACCTCCGGAAGGATAAGGCATGGCGCGGAAATGAGCCGTAACTTGAGAGTCTCAAAGGCTTCCAAACAGGCAGGCGTCAGCGTAACCTTCTGTGGCTGGGACTTCCGCAGTAAGTCCGTCAATGGAGCCGTAAGGTCGCTGAAATGATGAATAAATCTGGCATAGAAGTTGCAAAACTGTACGAAACTGCGAACCTCCTTCTGCGTCGTAGGCACTTGCCAGTCGCGAAGTGTGTCGTTCATCATCCGCTGAAATGTAGCCGGTGCATTGCACAACCCAAACGGCATGGCGACCCATTACATTAAGCCATCAGGGGTTTAAAACGCCGTCTTGTGAATGTCCTGGTCACGCACTCGAACTTGCCAGAAGCCATAGGCGAGGTCGAGGTGGGTGTAAAAGTTCGCGTCGTTAACTTAGTCCAAAGTGTCATCCACACGCGGAAGCGGGTAAGCATCTTGACGCGTAACCTCATTAAGGCCACGGTAGTCAATGCACAAACGAGGCGAGCCATCAGATTTTCGCACAAAAAGAATTGGCGAGCCGAACTCATTGAGCCGGGACGGATCAAAAAAGCTTCCACTGCGTCTTTGAGCTGTCGATTTAGCTCAACGCGCTCTGCAAGAGAGAATCTTTTCAGCCGTTGACGTCGCATCGGGCCAGTTGTTTCAATGGGATGATCCCAGTGTCGGCTTACATGCGGAGAGTTGACATGTTGCAGTAACTCGGGAAATCGGTGTAAAGAAGCGACTGGAAGTTGTCACGTTGTTCTGTTGTTAACTCCTCTCCGGTGTGAAAGTCAGTCGGTTGGTCAGCGGCCGGTGTAAGTTCAATGACGTAAAATTCAGCATGACGTCCTCGGCTGCGGTGCGTCTTGCGCATGAGTTTCTGAACCTTAGTGGACGACAACATGAGACACTCAGGGCGTCGTTCCTCGAGCGTAGTCGTAACTGTTGTGCCGTCCATTAGAGTAAAAACTCTGGTTGAACTAAATTGTAAAGAGGCAAGTTCGTCATCAAGCCATGGTAAACCCATGATTTAATCATCGACACATAAATCACGTAAGACGTAAAAAGTCCGGTGAAATTCGTGGCAAGCCAGCTCAAAAGTAACATCGCAGACTTTTGAACAAGTTACTCGTTGTCCGTTGGCGAGTCGAACATGTGTCTTGGTCGCAGACTTTCGAGTATGTAAAGCAAAGCGTCGTACGAAGTCCTCATATACGAAGTCAAGAGTCGCAGCGCAGTCAACCAAGCCTGAAATCTGGTGTCCGCCATCATGAGTTTTCACAATCGGCTAAGTTCGAATTAGCGGGCGAGCTTCCGTGAGGTCAGTTAGTAGTGCAGTAGCCGGCGAAGAAAGTTGTCGCAGCGTAGCGATGGACTCTTCCGCTTCGACAGGAGGTACAAGTACATACACGGGTTGGTCAGGTTATGTAGATGAAGTCGGACTGTAAAAAGTACAATCAACATCGATTAACCACAGCTATACATGCCAAGGAGCTGGAGCAACCACCTCCTTTTGTGCCGGGTTCTCCAGTGACTGGCGAGTGAAAAGCTGTGTTCGCGATGGGAATTCTTGGTAGAGTTTTGCTGAGTAAGCTGAGCGAATTTTGCCCATTTTGGTAGGACAAAAACAGCCATCGTAGATGTCGGAGATGTTCGACGACAATCCTCAAAATGCTGTGCAATCCGTTCAGCCAACTCAAGGTGGATTAATTAACACCCGTTCTCCTGACAAGTCCCTCTCAAGAATCGAGTCGCTCGGCGAATAGTGAGGTAAGTCACCGTGCGAGTTTTAACCCTCGTCATCAGCACATCCCTCCAATGTGAAGTTGAATCGTGCATGCAGAGGCTCAAAAACAGAGTCAACCAGTTTCCAATCAATTGAACGCCTGGTTACATGTTTGCGACTATGTCTCTGCTTTGTCTGACGACGACGGCTTGCTACTAGAGTTGCATGTGTCGCGACAATAGTCGATGGAGATGTCGAAGGTAAATCGACGACCTTTGTCGCTAACAGTGTCGCAGGACGAACAGTAGATGTAGCCGGCTGCTCCAATTCGCTGGTAGAACAGCCTTGCCACCATCATTGCTTCTTGGACTGTGGCACTTCAATAGGTGCCTTACCCTTTCAGTTCAGGGCATTGGAACAGTCAGTGTCCCTTCTTGTGGCACTTGAATCAGAGTCCCTCCTCCATGTGCCTCTTGCGCTTCTCAGATGTCATCGCATTGGCTATGGCGTTGAAGTCAATTCGGCCAGTGTTTGAAGATGGTTGACCACGGCCTCCACCATGATTGCCTCCACGTCCACGGCCTCGACCACGGCCACCACCATTGCGCTTCCAGATGTTAGAGGCTCCGACGAGTTGGTCATCAGAGTTGCGCTTCCGAGTAGGTTGTCCGCTTCCATGTGGTGTAGATGGGCCAGCAGTAGACCGAATGCCACCGAGTTCCGGCGAATCTGTTATGACGTCATTCAAGAAATTTTGCAGCTCCACCAGAGTAACGTGGTAACCCTTCTGAGACCGGTGTGACTTAACTTGAGTCTTCAGTGCAAAGTTCGCCAGGCCATTGATAAAGCGCACGCACTGCACATCGGTTGTAAGGTTCTGACGTGACCAACGTAAAAAGTCGTTGAACTGCTTGGTGTAGAGAGCGTAACTAATGATGCCTTGCGAGGTTGAGCAGAGCGTTAATCGCGGCATCTTGGATGTTCGGGAGAAACGTAGTCTTTCGTAGCTCCACTACAAGCAGGTCGAAGGTAGACGGAAAATAGCATCTTGAACTTTCCGATTCATCGGCCACCAACCATTCAAGTGTCCAGAGAACTGTGAAGTAACCCAGATAATTGAGTCGTACGAATCAGCCGTTATACCAAGCAAGAGAAAGCGATGAGGTTGCGCTTCAAGCCAATCCTCCAAGTTACGAGCATTTGAACCTGACTTGAACGGGGAGTTAATCGCACCCTTGCGTTGCGTCTCCGTAAGGGTCAAAAGTAAGCCAACCAAATTGCGCGTAGGCATAGGTGTACCCACACGTACATCAATCGGTGTTTCACCACACAGCTAATTGATGTAACCACGAATGAGCAGCCAGACTAGACCAGAATCCACCGATTTAAACCGGGGGTACATGAAACACTGCCTTGGGATAGTCGTGTCGTCATGAAAGAGTGCATGAGACGTGTAGACAGCACGACAAGAAGTTTCCCATTGAGTCAAGTAACCGAAGTGAAGTAACTCGCTTTTATGCTCCATAGCAGGAAGTAACCCCGTCTCGGCGGGCGTAAGATTCACACCACCGATATCAAGTGTTTCCGGGACGACGTCAGAACCATCCGGATTAATCGTCGACTGAGTTGTAACGGCCTGCTCGAGCTGAGCAAGAGTACGTAAGTGGCTCGTAACGTACGGAACATGAACAGAAGACGAGTAAACGTAGACGAGATGTTGTCCGGCAAGTAACGAAACTCGAACAAGTGCGTCACTCATCAGCATTAAATCATCCGGAATCAAAGTAAGGCCAGTTTCCTCTCGTAACTCACGAACGGCAGCATCAACATGCTCTTCGTTAGTTGTGACTAAGCCAGCCGGGAACTAAGTTTTACCGGTGCGAGGCTCGCGTTGTGACACAAGCTTAAAGTTCGACAATTTAGTTCCTCAAACGTGAAGTACGAGCACCACGTAACGTCCAAGTCCAACACAAGCCATTTCAAGTCAATCAAGCAACGTTGAGCAAAGCAAATGGTAGCGAAAGCGAAAACGTGCGTCGACCAAAGAGCTCCGAAACCATTGTGGCGGTTAGCCTCCTCAAGCTAAACGCTAGCACAAATCAGTTCTAATTTGTCTAGTTCTGACGTTGCAGGATGGCAAAATATGTTGTCGATGAAAGATGTTGAGAAGATGTCTCACTGTTGTACTTTAGCATTATATGTTGCTAGTGAACAAAGGAGTTGTTAAATGGTTATGTCACCTCCCTCTACTATACTGGGCTTAAATAGCTTTCGGCCTAGATAGCTTACGCTTGCTTGCTTCGCTTACGTGTCGGGCGTTAGGGCTGTCTAACCGTCGTCATCTTTCCATAGACGCGGCTCGTCTAGCATTGAGAATCACGACGCGGCTCCTTCTTCATCGGAGAACTCGCTTAGGCGCGTCATATGGCTAGTTAGATTAACTATGCGTACATGTACGTACCGGGAGGTACTGGTCGTACAATATGCATCATTACCCTTATGAATATTGCAATAGCGACGTACCCACGCTTGTGCGTCCGTCCGATGGAAAAGCACGAATTGGAATTAGTAACGAGTACATGTACAATGTCATGCAATGTACTGTTGCAGGACTGTACTCGTTACGGATTCCAATTCGTGCTTTTCCACAGGACGGACGTATATTCGTGGGTACGTCGCTATTGCAATATTGTAATGGTGCTGATGCTACAATACGACCAGCACCTCCCGGTACGTACAGATATGCATAATTAATCTAACCAACCAGATGACGCGCCAGAACGAGCTCTTCCATGCATAAGGAGCCGCGTCGTGAAACCCAATGCTAGGCAGGCCGCGTCTCGAGGCAGATGACGACGGTTAGACAGCCCTAACGCCTGACACGTAAGCGTAGCTTGCAGGCGTAATTATTCTGGGCTGAAACCTATTTAAGCCCAGTGCAGTAGAGGGAGGTGACAGAACCTTTTAACAATTCCTTTGTTCACTTACAACATCTACTGCCTAAGTACAGCAGTGAAACATCTTTCACCATCGCCTCTCGACAACATCATTTTGTCATCTTGCAACGACAGAACTAGACAAACTAGAACAGATTTGTGCTAGCGTTTAGCTTTCATAGGCTAACCGCCACACTGGTTTCGGAGCTCTTTGGTCGACGCACGCTTTCGTTGCTCGTTGATTCGCTCGACGTTGCTTGACTGAGTTGAGATGGCTTCTCTAGGACCCGGACATTACGTGGTATTGGTAATTCACGTTGGAGGAACTAAACCGTCGGACTTAAAGTTGGTGTTACAACGTGAGCCTCGTTCTGGTAAAACTTGGTTCCCAGCTAGCTCTGTCTTACCTAATGAAGAGCATGTCGACGCTGCTGTTCGCGAGTTACACGAGGAGACCGGTCTTGTTTTGACACCGGAAGATTTGACGTTGTTGAGTGGTGAACCCGTTAACATTACACTACCTCAAGGACGACAGCTTGTCTACGTGTATTCGGCTTCCATTCCTGTCCTATTTGCTACGAACAACTTACGCACACCTGCTCAGGTTGAGCAGGCTGTTTTGGCACAATCGACAGTTAGTCCGGATGGCACTTACGTCGTACCGGAAACCATCAACATTGACGGTCTGTCACTTACGCCCGCACAGAAGGGGTTACTTCGTGCTGAGAAGCACAAGAGTGAGTTACTTCACTTTGGTTACGTGACTCAGTGGGAATTCTTTTTTCGAGCTATTGTTGAACACGCTCCAGTCCTGCTTGATGACGCGTCTATCCCGAGACAGTTACACATGTACTCCCGTTTTACAACGGTCGACTCTGGTTCTTTTGGCTGCTGATTCGTGGACACATCAACCGACTGACTGGTGAATGGCTTACAGATATACGAGTGGGAAAGCCGATGCCTACCCACAACTTGGTTGGACTACCTGTGACCCTCACGGAGACCCAACGTAAGGCTGCAATAAATTTACCGTATCAGAATGGCCAAGTACCTCATGTACTGGAAGATTGGCTTGAAGCTCAGCCTCGGCGTTTTCTCATGCTAGGGATTTCGCCTGACACGTACGACTCAGCTATCTGGGTTACTTCACAGCTCGCTGGACATCTGAATGGGTGGTGGTTGAACCGGAAAACTCAGCCTCCAATTCCAGCTACGTACGACGAGCTTGTTACGGAGTTACGCAAGTCAATGTTTCTTCCGAACATCAAGGACGATGCAATTAACGCTTTGCTCAGCTTTACGCAGAGCAGCACGATGAGTTACGCGGTCTACACTAAGCAGTACAACGATTACTTACGTCGGTCTCGTGAACATCTGACAGCTAGTGTACAGTGTGTACGCTTCATTAATGGCCTAGCGAACACTTCGCTCAAGAACTAGGCTAAATCACACCGAGCTTAGAAGGGGTACCATATTACATTGGTGGAGCTGCAAAATTTCTTGAACGACGTCGTTGAAGATTCGCCGGAACTCGGCAATACGAAGTCTACTGCTGGTCCATCTTCCCAGCCTACACGCAAGCGTAATTTGGAGGACCCTCTCGACGAGGCCTCTAACATCTGGAAGCGTAACAAGGGTGGCCGTGGTCTTGGCCGCGGACGCGGACGCGGACGCGGACGTGGTGGAGGCAACAATGGCGGACGTGGTCAAACATCTGGCCGCGAAGATTTTAACACACTCTCAAAGGCAATGACACCTGAGGAGCGTCAACGACACATGGACGAAGGACTCTGCTTTAAGTGCCACAAGAAGGGACACCGACTGTTCCAATGCCCGGAGTTCAAGGGCAAGGCACCGATGGAACCTAAGAAGCAATGATGGTGGCAAGGCTGTTCTACTAATGAACTGGAGCAGCCGGCTACATCTATTGTTCATTCTGAGACACTGTTAGCGACAGAGGTCGTCGAAACACCTTCGGCATCTCCATCGACTACAGTCGCGACACATGTAACACTAGTAGCAGGTCGTCGTCGTCAGACTAAGCAGAGACATAGTCGTAAACATGTAACCAGACGTTCAATTGATTGGAAACTGGTTGACTCAGTCTTTGACCCTCTGCATGTACGATTCAACTTCACATTGGAGGGATGTGCTGATGATGAAGGTCTAAACTCGCACGGTGACCTACCTCACTGTTCGCCGAGTGACTCGATTCTTGACAGAGATTTGACAGGAGAACGGGTGTTCATCAACCCACCCTGTGAGTAAGCTGAGCAGATTGCGCAGCATTTTGAGGATTGTCGTCGAACATCTCCGACATCTGCGTTGGCTGTATTTGTACTACCGAAGTGGGCGAAATTTACTCAGGTGACTAAACACTTGAAACTCCACCAAGAATTCCCAGCGAGGACACAGCTTTTTACTCGTCAGTCACTGGAGAACCCAGCGCAACAGGAGGTGGTTGCACCAGCTCCTTGGCCTGTACTGCTGTGGTTAGTCGACGCAGATTGTGTGTTTAACGACTCAACGGAACCTAGCACCTGATCAACCCAACTCGGTACCATTACCTTCAGACGGAGCGGAAGCGTCCATCGCTACGCTGCAACAATTTTCTTTGCCAGCTACAACCCTACTGACTGACCTCACGGAAGCTCGACCGTTAATTCGAACCGAGCTTACTGTGAAAACTCCTCACGGCGGACACCAAATTTCTGGATTAGTGGACTGCGCTGCGACACTTGATTTTGTGTCAGAGGACTTTGTACGACGCTTTGCTTTACAGACTCGGAAGTCTCCGTCTAAGACCCCAGTTCGACTCGCTAACGGACAACGAGTGACTTCTACAACAGTCTGTGACGTCACTTTTGAGCTGGCTCGACACGAATTTCACCGGACTTTTTACGTCTTACGTGATTTACGCACAGCTGATTTAATCCTGGGTTTACCATGGCTTGATGACGAACATGCCTCTTTACATTTTGGTACAACCAGAATTTTTACACTGATGGATGGTACAACAGTCCAGACTACACTCGAGGAACGACGCCCTGAGTGTCTGCTGTTGTCGTCTACGAAAGTTTAGAAGCTCATGCGCAAGACGCGCCGCAGCATGGGACGTCATGCTGATTTTTACGTCATTGAACTTACGTCTGCCGCTGAACCACCGACAGACTTTCACACTAGAGAGGAGTTAACTGCAGAACAACGTGACAACTTCCGGTCGTTACTCTTCGATGACTTTCCGGAGTTACTGCAACCTGTCGACTCTCCACCTGTAAGCCGACAGTGGGATCACCCCATTGAAACAACTGGCCCGATGCGACGCCAACGGCTGAACAGATTGTCACCTGCAGAGCGCACTGAGCTCAATCGACAGCTCAAAGACGCGGTGGAGGCTGGACTGGTCCGTCCTAGCTACAGTGAGTTCGGCTCGCCAATTCTTTTTGTGCGGAAAGCTGATGGCTCGCTACGTCTGTGCATTGACTACCGTGGCCTTAACGAGGTTACGCGTAAAGATGCTTACCCACTTGTGCGTGTGGATGATACTCTTGACGAACTTAAAGACGCGAATTTTTACACACACCTCGACCTCGCCTCTGGATTCTGGCAAGTTCGAGTGCGTGATCAGTTTATTCACAAGACGGCTTTTCAGACCCCTGATGGCTTAATGGAGTGGGTCGCCATGCCGTTTGGCATGTGCAATGCGCCGGCTACATTTCAACGAATGATGAACGACATTCTTCGCGACTTTTTACATAAGTTCGTGACAGTTTACCTGGATGACGTCTGCATTTACAGTCGAACACTGGAGGAGCACCTGGAGCACCTACGTCTAGTGCTCCAGCGATTCAAGGAGGAAGGGCTGAAATTACGCCTTAAGAAATGCTTCTTCGGACTACAACAGATGGAGTACCTGGGCTACACTGCGTCAGCCGGTAAAATTTCGGTTTCCACAAAGAAAGTCGAGGCCGTTGCAGAGTGGTCAGTGCCCAAGACACAGAAGGAGGTTCGCAGTTTCGTACCGTTCTGCAACTTCTATGCCAGATTTATACACCATTTTAGCGACCTTACGGCTCCATTGACGGACTTACTGCGGAAGTCCCAGCCACAGAAGGTTACGCTGACGCCTGCTTGTTTGGAAGCCTTTGAGACTCTCAAGTTACGGCTCATTTCCGCGCCATGCCTTATCCTTCCGGAGGTCGGCTCGGACGCGATGTTCACCGTGGCTACATATGCTTCAACAGTGGGGATTGCAGCAGTCCTGTTGCAAGACCAAGGAGGAGGTCTTCAACCAGTCTCTTACTGGGCGCGTAAGCTGAATCCAGCTGAGCGTGGTAACACTTACTCTGCGTACGACTTAGAAGCTTTGGCCGTATGCGAAGCTGTCACGCATTGGAGGTGCTACCTTGAAGGCTGTTCTAAGTTCCTGGTCGTAACAAACCACGACACACTGCGACATCTGCTCAGGCAGCCGAACAACATGCTGAACAAGCGGCAAGCAAGATACCGGCGGGATTTGCAACCGTTTGTGGGCTCGATGACACTTGCATATCGCAAGGGAGCTCTGAACGAAGCTGACCCGTTAAGCCGGCGTCCAGACTTCGTACCTCAGGCCACAGTACCCTTATTTTGGGATGGCGAGGTTCCGTCATATCGAGAATTACGATGGAAGTCCCATCTACTGTTTGAAGACGCACAGTTAAATTCACTGACTGTTGACGCGCTGCAGCTGAGCCATGAGTTCGCTGATCTCATTCGCGAGGGGTTCTCACAAGATTCGTTTTATGGGGACGATGGTGAGTGGACAAAAGACAGCCGGATAGAAGCCAGAGACGGGTACTTTTGGCGTCTCAATCGCCTCTGTATTCCACATAACTCTGAGCTCCGACTGAGATTGATCACAGAGTTGCACGCAAGTTCGTCAGTTGGTCACAGAGGAGTCGCTAGGACTCTTGCTAAAGCACTCGACAGATTCTGGTGGAAACGAATCCGCCAAGACGTGAAAGATTTTTGTGAACGCTGCGTCGTGTGTCGACGAGCGAAGATTCGACCGCACATGGCTGCGACTCTTTACCCGTTACATGTTCCACCCATACCGTGGCATAAAGTTGGTCTTGACTACCTGACACACTTGCCTGAGAGCAATGGCTTTAACGGTGTGCTGAATGTAGTAGACCATCTAACTCGAATGGCCCATTTTCTGCCATGTACAGAGTCGATTACTGCCGAAGAAACCGCCACTTTGTTTTTACTGGGAGTCTACCGCTTACATGGACTGCCTTGTGTGCTGATTAGCGACCGCGACCCGAAATTTGTCAGCGCTTTCTGGCAGACACTCTGGAGACGCCTCGGAACGCGTCTAAACATGTCTTCCAGCCGACACCCAGAAACAGACGGCTTAACAGAGCGAGTGAACATCACATTTCAGCAGCTTCTTCGTTGCTTCTGTTGCTACGATGGCTCTGATTGGTCGACACTTCTACCGCAAGTGGAGTTTGCGTACAACGCTTCGCGTGCACTCGGAATTGAGCACACACCGTTTGAGGCTGACTTTGGATTCTCTCCTGAGGAGCCTCCTGACCTACTGTTCAGCATGCGACCGTCGATTCCAATTTCGCAAGACGCAACAGAACGGTTGAGATTGTTACATGAAGTACACACCCTGGTACGCTCAGTGTTACAGCTACACAATGACGAGATGCAGGCGCGCATAGAACCGTCTACATCGCCGCACTTCGCTAAGGGAGACAAGGTGTCACTCGTCACAGCAAACCTTTTTCTGCGAGGACAACCTAACCGGAAACTCAGAGAAAGACAGCTCGGCCCTTTTTCAGTGGAGGAACAGATTGGGAAACACAGTTACAGATTGAAACTACCAGCGACAGTCCGCTTACATCATGTGTTCCATGTTAACAACTTGCGACCCTGTGCTACTGCTCCACTGCGACTAGCTGTCCCGGTGACTACACATGAAGGAGACGACGAGGAATTCGACGTCTCGCACATCTCTGCTGTGTGCATCAAGTCGCTACCCGGGCGACGAGGCAAATATTTGCTCTTCATTACGCACTTCAGTGATGACGACATTCCACTTGTCTGGCACCGGTTGAACGAGGTACACCGGACGATTGCGTTACAAGATTTCTTGGAGACGCCCCAATGGCGCAAGTTCGCCAAGACTCAAGCTTACATTGACTTCATGCACGCTCACCCAACGCGCATTCCTGAGTCCCAGTTACAGCTTCAGTAAAGGAGCTTAGACCACGGAGGTCTGCCTCGCGGCGGCCTCACAGATCTGTCAAGAGGGGGAGGGTACGAGTGTGACGAGTACAATCCTGCAACAGTACATTGCATGCCATTGTACAGGTACTCGTTACGGATTCCAATTCGTGCTTTTCTACATGACGGACGTATATTCGTGGGTACGTCGCTATTGCAATATTGTAATGGTGCTGATGCTACAATACGACCAGCACCTCCCGGTACGTACAGATATGCATAATTAATCTAACCAACCAGATGACGCGCCAGAACGAGCTCTTCGATGCAGAAGGAGCCGCGTCGTGAAACCCAATGCTAGGCAGGCCGCGTCTCGAGGCACATGACGACGGTTAGACAGCCCTAACGCCTGGCACGTAAGCGTAGCTTGCAGGCGTAATTAGTCTGGGCTGAAACCTATTTAAGCCCAGTGCAGTAGAGGGAGGTGACAGAACCTTTTAACAATTCCTTTGTTCACTTACAACATATACTGCCTAAGTACAGCAGTGAAACATCTTTCACCATCGCCTCTCGACAACATCATTTTGTCATCTTGCAACGACAGAACTAGACAGACTAGAACAGATTTGTGCTAGCGTTTAGCTTTCAGAGGCTAACCGCCACACATGGATGGAGGCGCATGGTTGCATTGATCGTTGCAGCGCGCAATGCATGGAGCACGCAAACATAGAGGTGAAACAAGGCTACCGGCAGGGAAGCAACCATCAAAGATAGCGCGTCACATGCACGGGTAAGCTGAAGGTGAGCCGGATTGGGCAAGTTCTCAAGCGCAACACCATGCTGGCACATCACCGAGACATACACGGACCCGCCCATTGTGCCCACCCACGTATACACAAGCGGAAAGCATATGCAATCAAGGAACTAGAAGAGCAGACAACAAAGCGCAAAAAGTGAAAAGATTATCTATTTGCATAGTTCACTATATTTGTAATTCACTACCTATCTCTATATGTTTTATATGCCAACCGCCGACGTGGTCGCTGCCGGGTTCTCACACGTTCATCATCTGGTCGTGCAACCTCCCTCTCAGCAGTTAGGCGTTACTTCGCCTTGCAACCTATATGTCATGGCATCAAATGCAAACCGCACCTCATATCCTCGGTGTAGACAGTGAACCCTGACGTATAAAGGATGGCTCGTCCGTTGCCATTGAGAATATCAGAGGCGTTGATGCTATCCCCCGTGTCCTTATGCCCTAACTCATCCCGCCATTGCTTCTCTCTCCCCATATGCACAACTCCGTCTTCTCCATTAGACCTTCCCAACTAAAGCGTGACCCTGCCACACACATGTTGGGGAGTGTTGGATTTGGTGCGGTGCATTCTCATCCATGCACAGACCGCATTGCGTCCGACTCTCCCGTAACCCCCAAAAGGTGTTGGAAGTTATTGCCACATAATTGTTGCAATTCACACATTATATACGCTTTGGGGTCGGCATAGTGAGGAAATATGGGCCATGCCGACTTCAAATCCATATTGACGGGGTTGCCCTCCGGGAGATGTACGTTATTGTCCGGCGTTGCCGACACGATGGTCGTGTGGAAGCGCAACGCGCCGACTATGCTGCGCAACTTGCTACCTTTTGTTCCACAGGGTTTCCGTCACCTTCACAATGAGCGGAGGAGGAAGAGTGGCAATGTCGCCGTTGTCCGTCAACCGCGCGCAACTGAAGCTCCCTCGCCTCTTAAGTTGCTCCACGCGCGCCCGTGCTCGCTCTGCGCGAGTCCGGCTTTTTAATTTCCGGACCCTCGGCGGATCACCGTGCTTAGGCTGGCCACTAGAGGAATAGCGGAATAGCGATAGCGGTACGTATCACTATACAGTATACCGAAACGTATTGACACGTCGGAATTATTAGTAATAAATAAATCGCGAAGCGATACGAGCTATAGGTCCAGGCAAATAATAGGAGGTATATTCGCGAATGTACCTCCTATTCGGAATAGGAGGTATAGCGTTCTTCAAATAATATAAACGATATACATGCGAAAAGAAATAACGAAATACAACCGGACAACTATGGGTTTGAGCGACCGCTCTATAGGTTTGGGCTGGCTCACCGACTACAAGTACCCGTACAACAAGGAGGGATGCTAGCAACGGGACAACGCAAAATCAGTGGCGTGCCATCGTCTCTAGAAGAATGAATCCTAGGACTATCGCTAGTAACACACATGTTCACCACGTAGTCGCTATCGCTATCATGGAATCCTGCGCGGCTTGTGTTGGAGTGAGCGGCGGACGCATTCGCTCGGCGCGCGATCTATCCGGACACGCGCATTTTCGAAAATCTTTTCTTGTTGGCTTGCCCACTCGGTCAAACAAGAGGTAGATCGACGCCGAATTTATCGAAAATCTAGAAGCGTACCTTGAGATACCTTTATAAAACAAGTTGCACCATCGGTGTGGCAGCAAGATTCTCGTCTACTCAACTTTTTCGATAGCGACTTGCGGGGTAGCTCCTCCACGTAGTTGGTAGTAGCGATCTACATATGTACTTAGTTGTAGTTGGTCCCTATTCGCTATTCGTTTAGTAACTCGTAATAGTACAAATACATCCTAGGCCGACTCGTGTTGACTAGACATGCTTGAAATCGAGAAACGTACTACGACGTACTGTACCGTAAAGCAACATGGTCACGAGTGCGCTATTCGGCTATTCCACTAGTGGCCGGCCTTATCGTGAAAGCATACAAGTTAAGCAATACCTTACATTCGGGTGGTTACATAGTTCACTCGCCGCCTACTTGCGGTGGATCTCATTGCTATTTTCCTCCCCAACCATGGCTTGGCTTCGCAAAAGGCCGACACAAGGTCAATAGGGCCGTTCTTGAAGGTCCCCGTCGCGGTTGTGCGTCCACCTTGTGGGATTTACAAGATATCGGACGGGCCGAGCGGGAGATCTTGGTGCTGGTATCGCACAGATTCTTTTTTTCAAAACCCCTCGTACATGGCTTTCCCGACAGCTGCTGATCTTGCGGATCGAGCTGTCGGCCCTCTTAGCCCCCTACCGTGCCAAGTCTAGAACGGCTACGGGGTTTCCTGCGCCCACCACGGGGAGGTGAGGGGATGCCGACGGGCATGCGAGCGCACCCCCCTCCGGGGCCGCCGCCGCTGCGCCGCCGGCGGGCGCCGGTAACGAGATAGTGGTGAGACGATAGCATGCTTACCACACCCGTCCGACAAGAACCGCCTCCGTGCCTCCGTCGCAACGCTAATTGATCGTCCACCACCCACAATAACTGCGTTTCGGGAATATTTGAAGATAAGTTGGTTGTGATGAGCAATGCCTATGTTTGCGCTGCTCAATCGCGGTTTGACTGCCCGTAGGGATAGCGCGCGCGTACAACGGCTTGGTGCCGCGTCTTAAACGTCGCTAGTACAAGTATTCATGCCAAAATTAACGCGCACGCTATTACGGTACATAAGAACGCCGTGAGGTGCCACCCGATTGCTATACGATGGCACCCCATCGGGTACTTGGCTTAACTGCGGAGCGCGCCTCTCATGCTCGAAAGTGCCCTTGCTCGGTGCAATGAGGCTCCTTTAGGGTCTCGCGGCTGTGGATCTTCGTCGACGGTATCGGGAACCTCTGTGTCGGGTGAGCGCTCAACAACTGCTATGCTCATGGACCATATGCCCCGGTGCCCGTGCTCTTGGTATATCATTCAACTCCACGACCGGATTGTCCACGGGCTTGAAGAGTTCATGCTTGAAGCGAGGGCTACTAAGGGGCGGGACTTGCGGTTGGAGGTCCGCCGTATTCGGTCGGGAGCTTCTTGGGATCGCGATGGGGATGTGGTTTGGTTAGACTTCATGGCTCCGCACCGTCATGTTGTTGTTGATGTGACGGTTACAAGTGCTCGCACGAGCATCAATGTTCCTCGTGTAGGTGCTCGTCTTCCACTCCCTGGCAGCCTTGCATTGGGAGCTCAGTATGGCAATTTGAATTTGAAATTGTTAACAACATGTACCGGGTAAAACCGGCTAGGCCCTCCCTGCTTTGCATGTAAAAATGTCTAGATCTTTTCACATGGGCTAGACCGTGAACCTCTAATTCCAACCTCTCCATTGGAAGTAACGATACCGTCTAAAATGTACAGGTAACCATGTATTTATTATTTTTTGATCTATACGTATTTTTTCGGATACATTATGAAATAAAAAAGTGTCGCTAGTCTCCACGATACGCGGCCTGCTCCAGCCGCTGCGGTGACGCTAATCTGCGAGGCTGATCAGCTTGAGATGGTCGAGGCGAACCTGCCTGACCTCGGCCCATGTGCGAATCCGGTCGTGCCGGAGCTAGGGAGGAAAGGCAGGCGAAACCCGCCCGCTCATGTCGTCGTCGGTCCCGTCTCGATCCCCGCTCATCCCCGCCCGAGGTAGTAGTTGTTCCTCCGCCCGATGCAGCTCGCCACCAAACCGAGTCTTCTCTCCTCCGTCGGGGGCTAGGGAGAGAAAATAACTAAGTTGCAAACGGTGTCCAACATGCTCTCATGCCCCCGTGCCAAATGTTCTCATGTCCCCTTTCCTTGCTCCGTCTGTTTCCTTTACCTATGTTATCGCGATGTGGCCGTTCGTACCCTCCCCCGGTGGTTTACGTTATTAGGGGGCCGCCTTTATGAGCAGTGTGCCGTTACGATAAACATACTAAGCACACTGCCCGAGGCATCATGTCGATAACCGGGTACCGACTAGGGAGGGGTGGGTCGGACACATGGATTGAGTCGCCGCGCCAGAAAAGGTGTTAGGTACGGGAATACTTTCCGAAAAACGACCGTACCAGGTTCTTTCGGCGGCGGATGATCCTAAGGACCGCCGCCGCCAGACCGTGCCGCTCCTCCGGCTGCGACCTGCCGCCATCCTGCGTAGCCTTTTGTCTAAACTCACATGGTTATCGGCAACTAGCGAGCTCCATACCTTAGTGCTGCTTCCCGGCTGTCCGCCCCCTATTGAACCATGCAAACACAGTTAGTGTGGAAGATAACGTACGCAAACGTAGTTACAGTCACAGTCCCGCAAACGGAACAGTTAAGGCGACAACCAGCCTACAGGCGTGGTGTCGGGACAACAGAAGTGTTAGAGCTGTAGCCTAGCGACAGCTCTGTACCGAGTCAAACAGTTTATCGGTATGTCCGATCTAGACATGTACTAATCATATCTAGAGTAGCTTACAGTAGCTATCTGCAACTAATACGTATGCGGTATTACTTACAACACTCCCCCTGAAGGTAGCTACGGGATGAAGCGTTGCATTGGGTCTTGTCCTCCAAGGATCGCACTTCGGTGTCGTGCTAGTGCAGGTCCTGGGAGGGGTTTGGTGAGCATGTCAGCCACCATCTGGTCAGTGGGGAGGTACCTCAACTTGATGGTCCCTTGCTCCACGTGGTCTTTGAGAAAGTGCCACTTCAGGCCGATATGTTTAGTCTTCTCGCTGACCAAGGCATTTTGGGAGTATGCAATGGCGCTTTGGTTGTCCTCCCAGATGGTGGTGGTTTCGGTGATGGGGGAGTCGAAGATTTCCCCCAGGAGTTGTCGGAGGTGGAGTCCCTCCTTGGTGGCGTCAGCTGCAGAGTAGTACTCGGCTTCACACGTGGATTGAGCCACACAAGTCTGTTGTTTGGACTTGTAACTGATTGGCCCGCGTCCGAGGGTGAAGAGATAGCCCGAGCGAGACTTGCGGGGTGCTGCTGTCGTTGGCCCAATCAGCGTCGGCAAAGCCTGTGAGTTGGAGACTGTGGTCCATGCCCCCCCCCAACGTCAGGCGCATGTTGATGGTGCCATGGAGGTAGCGGAGGACCTTTTTCAGAGCCTGCAAGTGTGCTTCGGTGGGCGAGGCTTGGGCAGAGCCGAGGATGCTCAATGCCGTGGAGACATCGGGGCGTGTACAAACGGCGGCGTATTGAAGGCTGCCCAGGAGGCTTGGGTAGACGTCCTTGGCCACCCCTGTGAGAGAAGGCGAGTTCAAGTGTGCAAGGCCGGCGAGGAAGCCTGGGTCCATCGGAAGGGACGACGGCTTAGAAATTGAAATTGTTCACAACATGTGCCGGCAAACTGGACCGACTGCTGTCTCTCGGGCCACTCTACTTCGCCATACAGGACTTATTAGCAAGTTGGGCCCGGGTCTCTTCGACCAGGTACACCTATCGACACACCTAGCTTCACTGTGTGTCGACGTTCCTCGGGAGTTAAAAACTGTAAGCAACCGCAGTAATTGCCACAGTCCCCCCGCCTAAGCAGTAACAGCGTAATAATTTTGTAATCAAGAAAATCAGATCTAAAAATAAACCCACTTGTCGAGAAATGCAAAACTAAACTGCTGCTCGACCTTCACGATGCTCGGCCCGCTCCCACCGAACCGGGGTGCCGACCGGCCGAGGCCGGTCGGCGTTCGGGAGGGACGACGGGCCAGCCTAATCTAGCTCCCGCGTGACTTCGGTCTTGCCGAAGATAGGAGGGGAAAGGCTGGCAAAAAACCCCTCCTCGCGCGGTCGCTCGTCGATCCCGCCGCCCCATCCCGTAAGCCCCGCCAAGGTCGCCGCCGCATCCACCGACGCGACGGTCCTCCTTGTCGAGGTCCCCCGTCACCTCCAGGGCAGGTGGGGGGGACCAAGACACATAGACATAGAAAAAATGGGCGCTCCTGCCTCCGCACCTGAATTTTCCCCGCTCATTTCCCGGTTTTTTTCTCTGTCTGGTACCCGGGTACCTGTCAGGTAGTCCGGCCTGCGTCCGTACCCTCCCCCCCTCTGATGCGCGTCCACCTAGCAGACTTTGTTGAAACAGGGGCCTCCGCGCTTACCCGGGCCCCCCCGCAAGGGTCTCGTCTATCCGATAGTGGGTATCGATGAGGGGGGGGGGGGGGTCAGGTCGCCGTAGCCGGATCCGTCGGGCCGCGGGTATACGGAAATTAGTCAAAACCCTCCGTGCCGGGTTTTCCGGCGGCGCCGACCCGGAGGGTCGTCGTCGCCAGATCTTGTCGCTCCGTCCTTCGCGACAGGCCTCCTTGCCGCCCAAGCCTACTCCTCCCCCCTCGGGAGATGTATCTTGTCGGCGTGGCGGCTCGCTAGTGAGCGCCCTACCCTGGTGCTGCTCCCCAACTAGCTCGACGCCGGGTACGGACATTATTTAATTTTCCAAAAAAGCCCTCCGTACATGGCTTTCCGGCGGCGGCTGATCCAGAGGATCTCCGCCGCCTCACATAGCCGCTCCTCCGCCTGCGACCGGCCACCGGCCTGTTCCAGGTCTTGCTTCCCCCCCTGAGAAGTGTCGACCGGCACAGGGCTGGTCGGCGGCTAGCAAGCGCCCTTTCCTGGCGCTACTTCCCGGCTGGCCTCCACCAGCTCCAACACCCACCCCCCACCACTGATCCGGCCGTACCCTCCTCGCAATCAAACGCTCCTGAAGTACAGGTCCCACCCCCTCGAGGTAGGACTGTTCTCAGTAGTATCTGTATGCGAAAAAACATATCGGACGGGCCGAGCGGGAGATCTTGGTGCCGGTATCGCACAGAAATTATTTTTTCAAAAGCCCTCTGTACAGGGCTTTCCCGACAGCTGCTGATCCCGCGGATCGAGCTGTCGGCCCTCTTAGCCCCCTACCGTGCCAAGCCTGGCACGGCTACGGGGTTTCCAGCGCCCACCACGGGGAGGTGAGGGGATGCCGACGGGCCTGCGAGCGCACCCCCCTCCGGGGCCGCCGCCGCTGCGCCGCCGGCGGGCGCCTCGGCTTAGAGTCAGACATGCCGTATTTGGCGAGGATGTCGCGCAGGTACTTGGACTGGTCCAGCGAGATTGTGCGCGTGGAGCGATCGCGGGTAATGTGCATGCCGAGGAGTTGGGAGAGGTCGCCTAGGTCCTTGATTTTGAACCGTGCTCCGAGTTGGGCTTTGAACGATGCGAGCCAGGTGGCATCATTGCAGGCTGCGGGAATGTCATCGACGTACAGGGCGATCATGGCGAAGACGTGGCCGGCGCGGTAGATGTAGATGCACGGGTCGGAAACGCATTGTTGCCATCCATGGTCGACGAGCCACGCACGAAGTAGCATGTTGAACTCGCGGGGGGACTGCTTAAGGCCGTAGAGGCAACGCTTGAGGTGACAAACCTTGGACGTTCCATCGGTGAAGCCGAGGGGCTGGCGGATGTACACATCCTCCCGGATGGGGGCGTAGAGAAACGCTGTGTCGATGTCAAGTTGGCAGAGTTCAAGGTCGCGGGCGGCTGCAATGGTCAGGAAGAGACGCAGGCTGGCCATGCGGATGACCGGGGAGAAGGTCTCCGTGTAGTCCAGTCCAGCGCGTTGACTGCACCCCTTGGCGACGAACCGCGCTTTGAAGCGGGAGACGTGACCATGCGGCCGGGGGGGAGGTCCACAAGGTCCCACGTGCCGTTGCTGATGAGGGAGGAATACTCCTGTTGCATAGCGGCTTGCCATTGGGGGGCTTGGGCGCTGTCCAGCGCAGCTCGGTAGGATTTTGGTTCCACACACTCTCGGGCGGAGAGGAGGGCGACGGCAGTAGGGGACGTGCCGGCAGGTGTGTGTGGGGGACCAGTGACAAGGTTGGGGACGTGAGGGTGCTCAAAGATGTCCTCTTGAGCTTTTCCTTGTTCAGGATCACAACACGCCGTGACGAGTGTGGGTGGGTAGTCGGACAGGTGGGCAACCATATCGCCGTAGCGAATGGGGTGGGAGCGGAGCCGAGCATGGCGAGGGGTTGGCGGGGGGGGCAGGGGTGTGGGTGATGTGAGGTCAATGGGGTGGGATAGGGGTGAGTCTGCGGGGACGTCGTCCGAAGAGTCGGTGATGGCCGAGTCGACGGAGGGTTGTGTGTCGAAGCCTGGGGTGTCTTCCTGAAAGACAACATGTACGGAAGTGGTGATGCGACGTGTTTCCGGATTGTAGACACGATACCCGGGTGCGTCAGGGGGATAGCCCACCATGACGCCGCGAAATGCTTTTTCACTGAGTTTCCGACGTTGTTTGTCGGGGACCTTGGCGAAAACGGCGCAGCCGAAGACGCGGAACTTGGAGGCGTTGGGCACTGACGACGTAAGGAGTGTGAGGGGGACGCCCCCATGAGGTCCGACCGAGCGACTATACGTGCGGTTGCGAAGGTACACAACTGTGCTGACAGCGCACGACCACATGGAGTTGGGAACGGCCATGTTGTGGAGCATCGCCGATGCATTGTCCCGGATGGTGCGCCAGGGACGTTCGGCCTTGCCGAGCATGTGGTGGGCGTATGGGGCAGAGAACTGTACCCCGACGCCGAGGTGTGCGCACATCTGGCGAGTGACAGCAGCTTCAAACACAGAGTCAGAGTCAAATTTGAGGACCGGTGCGAACGCGCCCGTCTGGGAGTGATGGCGGGCATGCAGGTGTTTGATGTCCAAGAGGATGGTTTCCAATTCCGAACATGCGTCGTCTTTAGACTTAAGGAACCGCACCCACATGTAGTTGGTGTGGTGGTCGATGACGAGCAAGCAGTAGCGGAGGCCATGTGGGGAGGGGACATTGACCGGGCCCCAGAGGTCAGCGGACAGGTTGAGGAGGGGGTGGGATGGCTTCGCGCAAGCGGCTGTGTTGCGTGGTGCAGCTGTGGCTTTGTGAAGGAGACAAGAGTCGCACGAAACTTTGGTTACAGCGCTAGTTAACACAGGGCTAGTCGGGACACCGTGAGTATGTTGGGCCTGAAGGCTTTGCATGTTGAGGTGGCCATATCGACGGTGCCATAGGACGGGATCACACTGGGCAGTAAGGGCAACCTGAGGTGAGGGGTCAAGTGCCGGCGGGGCGGATGCTAGCATACCCATGCCTGTGGGTACCAAAAGCAAACCAGTGTCAGAGTTGGAGGGGAATATGAATTCACAACCGCTGTGAGTTTGCATCCAGCTGACACTAAGGAGTCTGCCGATACGCTGTGCTGAACGAGATGATAGGTCAGGGGTGTAGAGTGCATACACAGTGCGGTGAATTAGCTGGCCAGAGGCAAGTCTGACAGAAAGTCGCACTGAGCCACTGCCCTTAACGTCAACGCCGACACCGCCCACGCGAGAGGGAGTGGAGGGGGGCGTGAATTTCACGAAGTCATCTCGGAACGCAGTGAGGTTAATCGAGCAGGCGGAATCAACGACCCAAAACTTTGACAGATTACGACCCGGGGCGAGGGAAGAGGAGAATGCCACAGAGCTGAATGGGACACTCACCTCGTCGTCAGCGTCGTCATCAACGCAGTCCGCGAAGGTGGGTAGGCAATCGGTGTCATCGGCGGGGGCGTCGTCGGCAGGGACGTCGCTCAGCAGCGCAGCGTGAGCAGAGGGGGTGCCGTCGGCGGCGCCGTACTTCTGGACTGTCAGCCTACGCTTGGCAAGATTCCACTTAAGAATAGCGTCATCAGTGGCATTGCACGCGGACATGAGATGGTGGAGGCTGCCACAAACGCCACACTTGTTGGGTCGATGGCCGCGAGGGTTACGGTGTGGTGGGCCTCGACCGCTGTGCGAGCCGCGGCCCGCAGCGACGAACGCGGAGATGGGAGGAGGTGATATGTCCGGAGCGGTTGCGTCCGGAGCAGGGTTGTCTTCCATGTTGTGCGCAAGGTGTAGAATGCTCGCCATAACTTCATCAGCCGACATGATGTAGTCCGTGTCGAAGGCGTTGATGACGCATTGCTTCGCCTGACCGTGTGGGCCGCTGCTAGAAATGCCGCGCAGCATGAGGAGACCGAGGTGGTGGGGGTGGATGGCAACGGAGCCATCAGCCAACTGGCATGTGTCGTTGTACTCGTCAAAGGTCTGGCGCATGTAGTGGACATAGTCACTGAGTGACTGACCGGGGCGCTGTCTGACCGTGAGATTGTCCAAGAGGGACAAGGAGCGAGCAAAAGACCGACAGTCGAGGCGTTCACAAAGGATGTCCCACGCGGCAGCGGCGCAGTCTGGGCGTGCTGGAGAAACGCATTTCATGGCTTGGTCAGCGCGCTTATTCGCGCTGGCTGCATGGAGGAGCAGCGTGTAGGCGTAGTGTTGCGCTTGTTCGTCGAGCCAGACGCCGGAGTCGCGGATGGCCAGCTGAGGAATGAGGTATGCGGCCTTGATGGAGAGGAAATTAAGGAAGGTCCTCTTCCATTGCTTAAAGTCCGTGGTCGGGCACATGACGGGGACCGACATCTTCATGGACCGGTTGAGGGCGTCCTTGTCGAAGCCGGGGGCTTCGTGTGCCGCCCGGTTGATGACCACCGGGTCGATAGTGGGGCGACGACGGCCCCGGGGGTTGGGGTCGCCATGTTGGAGTGGGGGAGAGTGCCGGCCATGAAAGGGAGGAGGTGGGCCACCGGGAAAGGGAGAGCGGCCGGCCATGGGACGCGGCGGGCCGTACGAGTGCGGGTGGTCACGGTAGGGGGGGATGAGATGAGAGGGCGCCTCCGTGATATGGGGGCCGGGGTGGTGAAGGGCATATCCGGCGTGGGGGAAGGGGGGAGGTGGTGGGAGGTGATCAACCCGGATGGCGTGACGCGAGGGGTCGTAGTGCGCCTCGGCACGCGCGGGCTCGCGGGGCGCATCGTGGCGGCGCTGTGCGACTGTGGGGTCGCTAACAGGGGCTGCAGCAGGAAAGAGTGTTTCTGCGTCCGGGGTTACGAAACCAGGCTGGGTATGGTCACTCAGGTGGAGGGTGTGACCGTCGTGGCTGTGCCGGACGGGTTCGAGTGGGGCATCGTGGCGGCGCTGAGCTACAGGGGGGTGCGGATTAGCACCCGCAGCAGCGACAGCACCCTCGGCCGACTGCGAGTCGATACGAGCAGTTAAGCTCGCCACTTGCGCAACGAGCAGCGCGAGAGTATCGGGGGGGTGATCGAGGGTGCTCTGGTGAGAGCCTGACTCAGGGGAATCAGCAGGTGAATCAGGCGGGTTTTTCTGCTCCATTTCGACAGAGGGAAAAAAAAGAAAGAGCTGAAGGAAAAAACAGGCAGCGGTAAAAACCGCTAGCCGGACTCGTGCCTAACAGCGGTATGCTAAGAGACGGCCTGATGCCCGCCGACCCCTCGGCCTGTAGCCCCGGGGTGTCTCAGAGCACCTTTTCTGTATCCTCCACCCAGTGTGGGGCACAAGTCGAGGCCAAGGCCAGGACAGGTGGAGCGCTGCGCTGGTGGCTGATGCGCGAGGCTAGTATAAAAATAAAAATAAAAGGTAAGCTACGGCTGGCGTGCGACCTGTGGATGCGTATTCACCCGACAGTGCACCCCCCCGTTCTCCAGCTTGGACCTGTGTGCACCCTGTCCACACACGACGAGTGCGTCGGTGTGGTTGGCTGGCTATCTCCGGCGGGTGGCTGGCTTAAGAGGGTGGTGGCGGGTTTTAAAAATCGCAGTTTATACTGGCGATACCGCCGACTACAGGTTGAAAGTACTAGGTGTCTATAGAAACTTGCCTTCTGCGGGAGAGCTGTCGATCGCAGCTCGCCGAACCAGGTTGTCGCGCGTGAGTGACGTGAGGCGGGGGCCCATAACCTATTGAACCATGCAAACACAGTTAGTGTGGAAGATAACGTACGCAAACGTAGTTACAGTCACAGTCCCGCAAACGGAACAGTTAAGGCGACAACCAGCCTACAGGCGTGGTGTCGGGACAACAGAAGTGTGAGAGCTGTAGCAACTAATACGTATGCGGTATTACTTACAACACCCCCAGCTCCAACACCCTCGTCCCTCGCCATGGA